>NQII01006308.1:0-24607 GCA_002778355.1 Clitarchus hookeri
CAGTAAATAAGTAACCGGCTTATGTCTGGTTACTTAATATTTATTGGCCGTCTGGAAGGAGATTCACCCCGAGCTCGCATGAAAATTTTATATTTGAAAAAACTTAAATATGATGTTTCTTGACAAAATCGCCGCTGTATTTGTAACACAGAACTGTTATTTAAATTTACAAAACATGACAATAACAAAATTTCTGTTGTACTTAAAATCTTTGGTTTAAGGATCTAGTTAAACTAAAATAACTCAGCTTCCCTTCCCTTGAGAAATTATAATTCAAGAAACAGAAAGGAATAAAAGAAAGACGGTGCGTCAACAGGAATATGCCAGAGGCTAGATCGATACTGATTACGCAGATAGCAGGATCTCCCTCATTTATAAAACATACAACCAATAACACTCAAGGAAATTAAATTTGTGGTAAAAAGGTTATGTGTCAGCGCTAGTTTCTTCCAAGTCTCAGTTGGTCATGGTGCCTCAAAGTTACCCGGCGTCAACAGCAAACGTTTTAAAGTGTATAGTATAATAGTTATAGTTGAAAAATGTTACTTTGCTATATTAAATATATCTCTATATTCTGCAGTAACGGTAACGTATACACGAATATATCAGGTAACTAAAATTGGTCGTTATACTGCTAATATTAACATTTCGTCAGGAGCCATATAAGAGAATATGTATTTACCTCCACATAATATACGCTCGGCTGTAAAGACGCTTTTCATGGTTCTGAAGATTCTTGGGCTAGCTCCAATCAAAGCCATTCAAGACGAGGATGGAGTCATATATAGAAAGCACTTTGTTGGAATAATACAGACAGTTGCCTACATAGTTATTTTTGTGGTGCTTTACCTATATCACTTCTACATTAAAATTATTGAAAAAAAGATTGATTCTGTTTTCGAAACGATAACGATTTTTTTTTCACTCGTAGTAGGTTTCAATTCTGCTTTAGCAATTCTTGTCTCATCTGCATGTTCTGGAGTGAGAGAGACTGTCAGAAGGATCTGTTACATGGATGAGGTGCTTCTAGGAACACATTGGATTAATTATCGACATGTTTACGCATTTGTAAGCATTCAGATATGCTGTTCATTCCTGATTGCAATTGCGATTTATTCCGTTGACATCTACCTCCAGTACAGCAAATTTTATTACTGGTATTTCCTATTAGNTTGCAGATGTAATCACAAGAACTGGAATATTGCTGTATTTAGACATTTTCTTGCTATTTGGAAAGATTCATGATCATATAAATAGAGAGATTAAATGTCTGTCTGAGAACAAAATGTATAGAAATGCCTTAATTCATGGAAGAATAACATCTAGTCGATCCTTGACGATCTCAGTTTCATCTGATATTTTCACAGTAACAGCCAGCCATGATGCAGTTCTTCCAACTTCTGTCTGCAAAATGCATGGAACTGCTGGCGATGTAAATGCAATCATGCTGAGACGTTTACGAGAAACATTCTTCTTCCTACAAGGAACATTGATCCAAATTAATAATACTTTTGGTCTTCAGATATTACTGACCTTGACATACAGTATGTGCTATCTAATGGATCAGGCGAATATTGTCATTACCTGTCTGACGAAAACCACTGTCAACGAAATGGTTTTTAGTATGAACAAATCAGATATACCGCCAGCTGTACTATGGAGCCTTAATAATATCTCAATAATAGTAATGACAACATTTCTGGCGCAACATATAGCTGCGAAGAAGGACACGACAATTTCGTCACTGCAGAAACTAAGCCTCAAGAGAAATCTCAGTTCAGTCGCCATGATGGAAGTGCGGCAGTTTGAGAAGCAGGTGTATGAATTGCCCGTGGCCTTCACTGCGTGGGGTTTCTTCCCATTGAACAGGCAAACCTTCTTTTCACTTTTAGGCACTCTGGCAACTTACGTGGTTCTGTTAGTTCAATTTCGCTAAGCTACACTAATGAAATGTACCATTTTTTAATTCTTATGTGAAAATTGGCATGTTTTAATTAAACTGTTATGTATTCTCGTAGGTATCGCTTGGCGAATTTTATAATAGACAACATAGATTCTACAGAAAAGTGTCATTAGTAAATGTTCCTCACTATGACTTGGTGCTTGATGGTTCTAGGTATAGTTGTTAAAAATTTATTGGCATGCGTGATATACAAGTATGTAAATAAATACATGCACCCACCTATGAAAGTACTTGTATTTATGTACGCAAGTGTGCATGATCGAATTTATAATTTCTTTATATATATATATATGTGTGTAAGAGTGAATCATTTGTGTTTAAAAATTGTTTTTGAACAACGACAATCTCCAACGGGTTGTTCCTTATAAAAATAAAGTACGAACGTTTGAGTACCACTTTTCCATGTATGATTATTAAGGGTGCCATGCACACCGAAAATCTGGTTATGAAATTCTTTTAGTTAAAATTATCAGATATTATTTGTAATGAAATAACAAACATGTGAAATATGTTTTGCGTAATGGGTATCCAACACCTCTGAAAATACGATTGGTAAAATCATCATCTTTCATTATTAGGTGGGACATGCCACCATATGTTTGCATGAAACTTTGTAGTAATGATTTTAAAAATATTTGTTAAGACAAATTATGAATCAACTACACTTCAGTTAAGAGAACTGTNAGACCAGGAAGATGGGTGTCCGGCCGTCGCTAACCGTCTCCTAGATTCAGCCTCCGGCAACATTAACAAGGTGATGACGTTCCGGTTAGGGTTATTTAAAATGGCGTGAGTGAAGTAACAATAAACATAATATTAAATTCAATGTAAAGCTCCCCCGGTCAATGCTAATATAAATAATAATTGTATAACTGTAAATTGTAATAAATTCATCAGATACTGTTTTGCACTACCGAATTAACGAGTCATTATTTGAGTTACGCCCCCAGCATTCTCTCATAATCTTTCATGTACGAATTAGCAGAAAAGCGAGTTCGTAACAATGGTGGAGGCGCCGGGTAACAATATGAAATATGTTTTGCGTAATGGGTATCCAACACCTCTGAAAATACGATTGGTAAAATTATCATCTTTCATTATTAGGTTTGACATGCCACCATATGTTAGCATGAAACTTTGTAGTAATGATTTTAAAAATATTTGTTAAGACAAATTATGAATCAACTACACTTCAGTTAAGAGAACTGTTCTTCTTGTCTGAGATTAAACGTTTTCGGGAAATTCATCAGCAATGTTCAAAACAGAAAGTTAGTGGCCTCACATAGGACTAGTGATTGACTGATATGTGAGTGAAGAGTGAATAGAGCTCAATGTAATTTAAATGTGCAAAGAGCCATGTGCTTAGTGTATGACTGGGTGATTTGCATTAATGAATGATGATGGCATATTTACGTATTGTGCCTCACCAAGGGACACTCTTGTTACAAAGTGTAACTCTGACTGCAAAACACACACAATGCATGTCATACTGTTGTAAATTAATTTTTTGAATATTAAAATCTGTGCATTTGCAAAGAAAAAGCAATAAATAAACTGTATGGAAACAGTACAGAGGTTTTTCAATACCGACATAGTACATATGTTGCAAATACTTTGCAGACGACTCACAGTGTGTTTTAAACTTTCCAAACGGTATAAATGAAAATGTTATGAGAAGATGACATTATCTGATAATTTAGAAGTGCTGATTCAAAATATACCTTATCAATTTATTTACAGAGTAGTACTACAAAAAACGTAATACACACACACAGCGTGGAAAACCCCAATTTATTAATTAAAGAGGGTTAATTTATCAACTACGTTTTCAGAGATGTTATGACAACGTTACACAAATTGCTATTCACCACCTTGTTATGATGTATTGTAAATATTTTATGATATTTTTTACTAAAAGCATTTCAAAACTTAATTTTCGAGGGCGCATGGGTCCCCTAATAATCACACGAGGGAAAAGTGGTGTCGTGAGATGGTTTAGGAATTTTAGAGCGACGCTGGCTCAAAAACACCCCCCCACCCCACCGGACACCTTGAAAGTACCAGGGTAGAGACACGTGTCACTACTAGTCACCGCAGGGGAAGATCAATTCGAGAAGGATGCACGTGACGACTATAACACCTGTCGCGGAGGAGTCGTCCACTCTCCCTTCACCCACTCTCTCCCTAGGCCTCTCGCCTGCCCCTGGAGATCGGTGGAGCGCAGAGGTTTCTCGCGATATCACCAATTAATCATATGTATTTCGCCTAAACTCAAAATATACGCAACTCGGAAGGAATAGCTGATGAGCTGGATATTGGTGCCTAGAACACCCCCCTAACCCCTTGCTTCCACAGGACAAGGTGGAAACGCCCCGAAGAAGTAGCTGACGAGAGTAAACTAGGGGCGAGTTACTACCCCCTCCCCCCTCCAAAACCTTTAGAAACCAGGACACGTGTTTTGAAAGGCATTGTTCTGCGTTTCCACCCCCCTCACACTCTCCACCGCGCAAGGCGGCACATGCCGACATTTAAGACTGGAGGCTGGCAATCATAAAAACCCCTTTTCGAGAGTAGTGGGTGGTCAGTTCATTAGTACCGCGCAGCGAGGTCAGTCCGGGAATTATTACCGCCAGAGACGTTAGTTCGAGAGAGCAGACACTCGAAGATCGCCGAGCAGAGAGTTAGGTCAGGGGTTCGGACCCCTGGCCTCTGGCAGTAGAACATCACCACAGTGAGACGGCAGCAACAGCGGGCCTTTGCAAAAGGCCGCCCATCGCCGGAGCTCACCAACCACAGCTGACATCATTGCAGCAAGAGTTAAGTGTTCAGTCCGCCGTCAAGTGAAGCCCAACTCTCAAGGGCAGATGTAATTAATTTGTGTTGAATTCGAGACAATATATTCGTTCTTAAAAATGAAACAGTAAAAGGCTTCATTATTACAGTACCCTCAACCACCAAGCACATTATAGTCTGTGCCTGGGGGCATTAACAACCACACTATAAGCCACACTGTATCAACAATNTATATTTTCTCAGAGAATATTCTGATGGATTTTATCTGTGTTGTTCAATAACACTCTAGATAAAGAATACAATATTAAATATGTAAATATGCTCTCTCTCTTTCTATATACATAGATGTATATATAGTACACATATTCAAGGTGTAATATACAATTTTTTTTAACTATATATCGAAATTCAAACAAGGCATCTATGGGCAAACGTACACAAGAAATCCTTCAAGCAAAAAAAATTATTTATTGATGTGTTCGTTTTAAATCAAATTGAATTTAACAAAATTCAGCTTGTAGTTTACAGGAATCATTCATACACGATATACAATGCATGGAGCACCAAACATGATTTAAAATATGTTTGTCCTTTTTAACCCATTTTCTATGTTGTTGACTCGCCATTTTGGAAGATGAGACTGCACTAATGAATAAAGCTTTTGTTCCATATATTTGAAACTATACAACATATTCCCGTTTAATATGTCATTAATTAATAAAATGTTATGTCGTGTAACAATTGTGCAATAAGAGGATAAGGCACATAATTAAAAAATGGTGGCCATGTTTACATATTTGGTTAATGTGCTATATCTACCATGCCATTTGACCGATTACTACCGAACTTGGCGTGTTGTAATGTTATTCATTTTGTAAGACAGTGCACATTATAAATAAAGTAATGTCATATCTCGGGGGAACAATCAACCGATTCCTACTGAATTCGGCAAACATATAACACTGCGGCATTCCATATAAAGACNATATCTCGGGGGAACAATCAACCGATTCCTACTGAATTCGGCAAACATATAACACTGCGGCATTCCATATAAAGACGTAAACTGAGGGTCTTTAGTAAGTCAATCACTTACAAAATAAAAGTCAAATAAATATTTTGCCATAGCATATTCATACAAAATGTTTAACAGAACTTTGTATTCTGACATTAACTATTGCAACAAATAGGTATTTCTACATAGAGCCACAATTCTTTAATAATCATATCTTTTTAATTTACCACGTATTCTCACCAAATTTTGCACACTAGTAGAACAACAGTAGGACAGCCAGGCACTTATTTAGAAAATTATTTCCAGAAAAAAATATTAAGTTTAATATATCACATTTTAATCATTTTACCCAGTTTCAACCACTTTTTTTTTGCTGATTACATATTTTTGATGGTTCATACATACATAAACTGATGGTTTATTAAACCTTTTATTCCGGCATCACCACGAGAGAAGTAAGAGCTTTTAGGCGCTATCTCGAGAAATACTCAACCTCTTCCCTCCAAATTTTGCACACTTTTAGATGTATGATAGATTGTGTAAACTTACATGATTTAGGTGGCTCAGGAACTTAATTTTCAGAATCAATAACCTTTATCTACTTCAAATTATTATAACCTGTCTGCCAATAGTTAGTCAATTACANCATTAACTTAATTTTCAGAATCAATAACCTTTATCTACTTCAAATTATTATAACCTGTCTGCCAATAGTTAGTCAATTACAACAGAAATTTTTGTTCCGACGCCTACCTCTATAGTGTATTTGGCTGACGGTATGAGTGTTTCTTGGCTCGAGCCAACACGTAAAGACAGTGTGTATTTGTACTTGTCTGTGTAATATTACATGTTTCTGGTACCATCTATGTAAACATTGTTGTCAACGTGAGGTTAAGTCCTTTTAATTGTATTGCTTACTTCTTGTTATATATGTTTATACATGTATATATCTGGAACAAATTTAAGTATTGCGTAGAAGTTAAATAAGATAATATAATTATCTTGATTGCTACTAAAAATGGTTAAAATCAATATCTTCTGTTAGAAACTTCTGCAGTGGACGATCAACACTGGTGTTTAAGTGTCTCTTCAAATAAACACTTTGAAATATATATATATAACACATGTGTTATTGTTTACCCAGTTTTGTATTCTAGAGTTTCTATTAGAAGCATCACGTTACAAATAAACCACCACAAGAACTTGGTGTAAAATTTTGTTTTACAAATAAAAATACATAAATTCATATTAACAAATATTTTGGAAGTAAATTTACACTAATGCATATTTTAACATTATTTGTTATAAAATCTACAAATATTATATAACTGTGAAATTGCACTGTGAAACATGTGCACATTACATAAAACTTGTCATGTTTGTTGTTGTTGTCAATAAAGCTGTACATTCTTCTGTTTAAAATTGAGATTTGTAGTTACCTTTTGATTCCTAAAAATAATATTATATATATTTCATTAATTTTTATGATTGTAAATGAAAAATACAATTTAAAAACAAAACTATTTATTTATGTGTTGGGCCTATTTTTATATATATTTTTTCTATTTTCACTGTGTATTATTGAATGTAAAAATTTATTTCGTGGAATACAGCCCTGGCACACTATTTCTGACAACAACGAGCAAATTTATATCGTATTAGAAGAACTCAGTATTAGGACTGTTCGATAATATATTTAAAGGCTGAAATGTATATACTCTCTTTACACCCAGTTCAGGATATCATCTAAAAAAAATTTGCAATTTAATCATCAATTTTGTTTGCTTATTTTCATAGCACCAAATCAAATTATATTTAATTTATTTAATTTCGTGTAACATTAGAAAGACGCTAAATAAACATTTTTGTTTTATTTTCACAATAATATCACTATTGCCAAATAAAAAGTTCTACTTCAAGAAAACTATTAAAAGAAGCAGTACTAATAAAATTTAGTAAACTACAAGAACAAACTAAAGAAAATCTATAACTCTTAATATTAAAATCTGAATATCTTGCTATAAATAGGGTATGGAAATCAACAATAGATTTTCTAACGTGTATTTTACTATCGGGGCCAAGCATTTGTTTACGTTTCAAACTAAATATACTCAAAAATTCCCACAAGATTTTAGTAGGTCTTAATTTTTTTGGTTTGTAGCAAATGTAAAACCTCACTTTCGCGTTTGATAATTTTTGCAGAAAGAAACAAGGTATTATTCTAAGTAATAGCCATTTTAAAAACACATTTAATATTTTTAATGTTAGATATAAATTCACTTAATATGGTATTATGGAAATAAATGTGTTAGTAATGTGCTGCTTCAAACAACGATGGCAACAAAGAGAAAATAATACTAAGCAAAATGGCGTGATAAACCGCTATAGTCACCACTGATAACTTCCCACGATATTAACAAATGAATGTGTGTTTATGAGTCAGCGAGGCGCTGCGCTATGTGGGACGCTCCTAGAGGCCGTAACTGGCAACGAGGGGGAGGCTATCTGCTTCGCCTGTCGTGTCTCGAAGTCGCTTTAGGTAAGCACCTAACTGTCGATGCGTGAGGGAGCTTGTCTTCTCACTCGTGTTTCCCTTACGTCAGTTTGTCATCCAATTGTCTGAGTAAAACACACAAGATACTTATTCTACGGTGTGCTCAGATTCGTCTGATCGTTTGTGACTTACCTGGTGTAGGAATGCAATCAGCTCCTAAACCATTAGAGATACAAGAAAGCAGTTCTGTGTGGTCAGCTATGGAAAGCACGGTTGACATTTGCGATGAACTTACATTGCACAAGAGAGATCCGACCTGTGGCTGTACGAGTGTCGAACAAAGCGTCTGGCGACGATTCTGTTATGGAAATGCTGGAGAGGAATCAGGCTACTCAAACGAAACGGACACGAAATCATTTCAGTTGGAATAATCTCAAGGTTCTTACTAGTTTTTTATAAATTGTAATTGTTTGAACAAATCGAATAAAACGGTAATAGTAAATAGTAAGTTGTACTTGGAACAGATACTCAAATTCAAAATAAATATTTTGTAGGATGTACTTTGTGTTCTTAAATGTCAGTATTTCGTAAGCGCTTCTTCATTGTCAGAACTTATTCAAAGAAAAAAAAACCAAGGGTTAAAAAAAAATAAACATTAATTTTTTCAGTTAATAAAAAATAAATACAAGATAATAAAAATGCAATATGTATCCAAAAATTGAGACCATATTTTCACAAATCCTCTAAAATAAATGAGCAGCAATGCAATGTTAGAGAAAAAACAGATAAAATTTTCACTGATTAAAAATACGAGCAAAATCAGAAAACGATGATAAATGGTCACGAGAACCATCAATATAAGACAGGAAACAAATATTGTGTTTCTATAAGAATAAACTAGTCGTGAATATATCAAATAAAATACACACAAACCAATGGTACTAAAATTAATGTAAGGACTGTCAACACAAAATACAAAAATTAATGAAAAATCAATACATTTGAGGATCAAGAAAATTATGCAGGTTAAACAAACGTGACACAAACCAAGCTGACACGAATACAAAACGACAGGTGAGAATCAGCCTGAGAAAAACAACGCGACTCGCAGGTGGCGCGACGTTTCGGGAGCTGACATCTGATCCCGTCTTCTGGCGGCACTAGACTTTGTTCTGCTTCGTGTTGAGGGGTCTTGGTGCCCTTTTTATTGTGGTGTATTTATTTCATGACTACATGTAGCGGAAATTTGGTCCCGATTTTTGTTCAAATGTAGCATATTTATTTCTGCCTATTCAGGTTGTGTATTTTTCTGGTAAACATAATTACAATTCGTGTGTATTTATTGTGTTTCTGTTACTACGTGTTTGAATTTGTTATAGTCGGAAAATTTTTGTGTTCATTGTTTTACCTGTGGTTTTTTTTACTCAAAATCAGCTTCAGCAACGGGAAAACTCTCAACTATTTTCTTAGCTTAATTAAACTACATCGTTGCCATAATAAATAAATTGTGGGATAGAAAGTGTAGCATACTGCTCTGAATATAATTGTAAAAAACAATTATTTATATTACATGGTATGTCCACTAAACGAGTAAAAAGGANGCATACTGCTCTGAATATAATTGTAAAAAACAATTATTTATATTACATGGTATGTCCACTAAACGAGTAAAAAGGATGTGATTATGGGAAAAAATTTAATAATGTGCTTTTTTTTAGTGTATAGGTCTAATTCCATTGTGTATAATATAATCGTATTTCGAAATAATTACGCATTAATGTACTACCAAACTGGGGGAAGCAAACACCATTCATGATTGTCGTTAAAAAAACAGTTCTACAATTTGAAATGGCAGTATGGACATGTAACCATTCTCACACATTCTTTAATTTATTTGATTATAAACATCGGTGCTGTAACGACTATGCTGCCAAGTAACGAAAATAATAGTAACAATGCCACTGTTTATGGTTGCATATAAATACATGAACTGTTTTGAGTAGGNTGCCAAGTAACGAAAATAATAGTAACAATGCCACTGTTTATGGTTGCATATAAATACATGAACTGTTTTGAGTAGGAACAACATAACAATATTGTAAATTAAACCATAACAGTTAATACGCTGTTTATATTTATTTTACTGTATTTGAACAAAATAATGGACCTATAAGTCCAAAACTATTCACAATATTTGGATGAACTCGCTGTAGACGAGGGCGGAGAAGAAAATTTGAATCCCAACGGCAGTCCACTTCAACATCTTCACCACATCGCACTTGGTAGATATGCATCAAAATATTTTCCACTGCCAAAGGAAAACTGTTATATGGTTTCAGATTTAAAAACAAATATTTTTGTAGAGTCGTGCAAATGCGCATATTGAGAAAGAAATTCCAACATGGACTCTACGTGTTATTGTATTTCTTTGTGATACGTGTATGTGTAACATAAGCTTCTCCTACACTATTCATAATGCAGAAGATAATTCAATGGATGTAAATGCATGGGATAATGCTGCACTAATAACACTACGACAGGACATCCCTATTCAGAAGTATTCTGTGGATCAGACATGCCAACAGCAACTTTGTCCAACCACCACGGCAATATATGAAACTAGTCGAAAAGAGAAGTAACATAAATAAATTAAAGAAGCTGCACGAGAAGAAGCTTTATGAGCGGACGTTTATGGTGGAGCTGATGGGAACAGTATTTCTGTTTTCCTGCTATTACTGTTGCTGTAAAGTAAATTAATGTAAACGCTCCTACAAATCAAAATATCGTGTGCTTTCTGGAGTAGAATTAATCTTATGTCAACATAGGCACAGGAGGAAGCAGTGTTCACGAGAAAATTATGAAAGCTAACCAATACCAACATATTACTGTTGAAAACATAGAACATAGGAATTATGTGCTTCGCAATTATAGAGAGAAATGATAGTTCCGTGAGTGAGAATACAACTGTTTGGACTCCAGTTATTAGAACAGCAGTTCTCAGCAAAATGTGCAAATTCTCATTTCGAGTAAATTTGCAGTCGCATATAGTACTGTATATCACAAGATACACATTTTCACGGAAATTTTGAATTTTAATTAAGTTAGTNTTTTAATTATCTTAGAAATAGTATATATATATACAGAGCACAAACATTGCTATTCATTAGGTTATTTATGCAATGGCTCAAGGGACGATCGGTCATCTGAATCTTGTAAATAATTGGCTGCACATTCTCGAAGTTTTGTTCTCAATGTATATAGCAACAGAGTAGAACAATGCAATATAATATTTGCTAAATGCACTTGGTTTGGAAAGGGTAACTCAAGTAACCAAACAACTACTTCGAGGAAGGTGTGCCGTTGTTGTACTGGCACATATTACCCAAAAACAAATTAAAAAGCATGTTTAAGGACATTTGTCTAAACAATTTTTTTTAAACGTTTCAATTAAAGTGACTAGCAGTATGCAGTTAGCAGTATTGACAGGATAAATAACATCCTAGTAATAAGACAGATGACGATAGAAGGCTCGATAGTTTTTGAGAAAGGGGGTGGGGGAGTATCCTAAGCGTCATTATTAACTAAGTACGCACTTTCAAGTCTGTTTGTAAAATGTTAACAAGATTTGCCGGAGAAGGTGGGAAGGATGAGTTTTCAGCAATTTAAGAAAAAGTAGTTTCACATATCAGTTTAACATATAAAGTAAGATTCAATTTTTTGGATATTTAATTTCCGTTTTATATGCGCGAGAGTAATAATTATCGTATTAATTACAATTACACAGTTACACTTCGTCGATGCACGAATTAGGTGATCCTGTTATTCCGGTTATAGCAATGTTAATATATATATTAGTGGAAGCATAGCAAAAAGACCCAAAGTAGAAAATAAGAAAATTTTTCCAAAGTGATGTCATTAAGGAAACTGGTCAGTATAGCACCGGCGACGGGGTCATCACAACACAAAATAGTTTTGACATTCTGCATCAGTGCTATTACTTCAGTACTTTGGTGACTAATTGAAATGCGTCTCGTGTGGGAAGAAAAAGCATTATCTTTCTGTTTGTACCAAAATATGTTTAAATTCTGGCTGCTGCATGTAATGCAATGGCTGAAATATAAATAAATGTAAATAAATCCATACGTTTTGCTCATAGCAAGTCTAAACCACAATTGTTTTTTCCAGAACATATCGGTATAAGTACCTACAATAATTTACGTTTAAATGATGGTGAAACAAGGTAAAATTAAATATTTGACTAAATCAAATTTCAGAAGAAAAAAAAACTTATCAGTACCTACCACTTGGCAGAAAAATATTTGTCCTAAAATGTGACTACACATTTTAAGCCAAATAATTTTAGGCAATATAACATTAGGCCAAGTAATTTTATACCAATTGACTTTAAGCAAGATATTTTTAGGAGTAGAGAATAGGACAAGTAATTATAAGTCGAGTAGTTTTAGGCCCAATACTATATGTCAAATATTTTTACACTAAGTGACATTAGAAAAAATATTGGTAGGTAAAGTAGTTAAGCAAAATAATTTTAGGCCTAACATTTATTTTTAAAATATTTCCTGGCAAATGTTTTAGGTTAAGTGAAGCGCACACAAAAGGAATACTCGTATGTTACTTGGGTCCAATCAGGGAAGAGAGGCTGGTGCTCATTGGCGCCTGCTGCCCTACGCAAAGGCCCGCTGGGAAAATGTATGAGGCGAGGGAAATATGTGTGAGAAGTATTGGGGGAGTGAGGCTGATAAGCGAGCAGGAATACCCTGAGAAAAACCCCACCCCACGACAGTGTCAGTCTCACTTCCCAAATGCAACTAGTCAGGGGGTGATACAAGTTAGAGCATACAGAGTTCTCAGTGAGCAATATCGATTAAATATATACGCCAACATTGCAGTAATGTACACACGGCCTATATTTCTGGCAAAAATATTCATTTATCGCTATTTAATGAATACTAGCTTCACTTTCGCAAGTTGATTATATTTATAAACAAACGTCATTGTTAGCAATTATTAGTTTAAAAACATAGTGTTGTATTTTTCAAATTTATTGGTGGCATTCTTGCTCTTTAAATTTTATAACTATTACCAGCAGTTATTCCATCTCGTGCTTTCAAAGTCGTTACAGACGACGTCTTAACGGTATTGAAGTAGTTTACTGAGCAGCGATTATATTTTTTATTTTAATTGTAGATTTTAAAACTTTGTGTGCGAATAACGAGTGTAACAAGATTTTGAGTGCTGCGGTACAAAACTTCTAACACCAAAATAATAGCAAAAAAATGTTACCAGCCCAGAAAATACTTTTAAGAAACTCCTGGTTACTTAATTATTTACAAACATTACGCTAGTTTTTTATTGTTTACAACAAACAAATTATTAACATTGTTTAACGAAGATATGCTGCAGGGAAAAAAAATTCCTTTTAAAGATTTTCAAAAAAGCATATTTAAAAATATACTGGAATGAACGCATAATGTTTTATTTTACAAAATTATTTCTCTAATTCCACATGTTGTAAATAACATTTAGTTAAATTATGCAGAAACAGAGTTCATGCTATGTAGTTGGCAACAAATAATCTTTTATGGCCCCAAATCAGGCCTGCAAATAAAGACTAGACATCAAACCTGGAAGTGCCAACTCGTTCTCTTTCCATGCTCCTTGCGCCAAGATACAAGTGTTGTGCAAGATGGCGGACGCGGCAGGTTCGTTCAGAAGTGGCACCACAAGACGAAAACCATATTAGAGGAATGAGATTACAAATGAAATATAGAGGATAAGTGATCGATTATTTATTGCCAAATGTAAAGATTTCGCTTCATAACAAACACACAATTAAAATTAAAATTGTTTTCACGGTGTAAAAGTGAAGGAGTAGTTATTCTGCAAAATGATTTCTAACGAATCCTCATGAGACATGTAGTGGAGTGACACCTAGAAATGAAATGACATTACTTCATCATTTCTTCTTGTACGCTTATAAATATATTACGAAAATTCAGGGGCAATCGAAAATTAGAATTATAAAAAAACTTTCCTTGTACATTAATAATAATGCTTTATCTTATTTTACATATGTGTGGTTTCATAGACGCCTGCAGTAGCTCGTAGTTTTTTCAACAACATTTCTACAATAATAAATTATTATTTATTCAACGATAGCAAAAACAGTAATTTGAATATTTTATCCTCATATGACACGTTATCATTATTGCAAAAAATCACAGCTTTTTTTTCTTTAAATGACAATACGCAATACATGCAAGTTGAATGGTATTTGGAGCATACATAAAATATCATTACCACTGAACAACATACCTAGGAATTCAATGATTCTGTTTCGAACGGTTCAAATAATGCCAGTTACTTCCTGAAAATCACGTGTTTCACATTATACGGCATAAATTTTATCGTCCTTTGATAGTTAGATCCCACTTTCCGAAAACCCTACTATAGTTATACTTTCACACTATCTCTCCGCCTCATGCCAGAAAATTAACCAGGTGTTGAACATTACACCAAAAGG
This sequence comes from Clitarchus hookeri, assembly GCA_002778355.1. Classification (NCBI taxonomy): domain Eukaryota; kingdom Metazoa; phylum Arthropoda; class Insecta; order Phasmatodea; family Phasmatidae; genus Clitarchus; species Clitarchus hookeri. Next base: position 14,810 of record NQII01006308.1, read on the forward strand.
GCAACGCGCCGAATTCGTGCGCACTCAGTGTAATAACATTTTGCATAATCACTATATCTTACTAAGCTTTACAGACACACATTTTTTCTCATTTTCTCACTGTTATTATAAATTTTAATCAGAAATGTAATATTATATTTTATGCACCTATAAAATATACATAAAATTCAATATAACCGAAATTAAGTAATTTTATGATAACACGAATATAAAACTCTTGTGAAACATTGTATATTTAGGAAACAACCTAATTTGTAATATATGGGATGAATTTTCAAAACTTTGATTAAACAAGTGTGAAGAAACTGCGAACATACTATATTTGGTATTTTGTTTATATTTACATTGTAGTTAAAAGTAGAGCCGAAACTTGATCGCCTTATGTTTTCAGGCCTAGATTACCCGCACTCTCCATTTAATGCGTTATTATAAACATTCACCGCCTTAAAAAATTTGTAAAGAATATACTGATTGAACTCCATTTTGGCAACCATTCCACTTATAAAATGATCTGTAGGAAAGCGCTTGATATATTCCATGGCTTGTTGTGTATGCAGTGAGTAAAAATATTTGGGCGGCTCATGAGGTCTTGAGAGCCGATGAGGGTGATTGAGATGATTATGGAGCAGCGCCGGAATGTTAGTGCGGGGGATGCGGGATATCTCAAGGAAACCAGCCGACAAGAGGCATCGTCTAGCACGATCCCCAAAAGCAAAAATTCGGGAGTTGCCTGGCCGGAGATTGAGCCCAGCTCGCCTTGGTTGGATTTGAGATGGCTACCCGTTCAGCCACTGCGGCCGCGTTCTGTATGGAGTGTATGATCCGATGTCATGTTTAGCTATTTATTTCAATGTTCAAATGTAACTTGTGTGCAATTTAAATGATTTCAAAAGAACTGTGTAGCGATTATGCAATTATATTCACCCTTATTTGTTTTTTGAGCTACCATTGATATTCACGTTTCAGTCATTGCAATTTGATTCTGCAATAAATGCGTGAATTCAGTTTCATGATATACGTTGTCATCTCATCATCGATTAGGTATAGTTTTGATAGTTGTATGATGAAATTATTTTCACGTGGCTGTAGTTATTAAAATATTATAAGCTAAAAGTGATTTTCTCTTTAGAAAGGTTAGGCCAAACTGACATGCAATAAGGTCCTGTACAAACAAAAGTCTTCTGGACATATTTTAATGAAACTAGCATTTAGTGTTAAATATCACCATAAAATACATTAAAGTTTGGCCTAACTATTCTGACGACGTTTTGACTTTCATTTGGTTTTTAACTTTTTATTATGAAGATCTTTATTCGTCCCCTTTCTCTTACTCAAATAGGTACTAGTCTTTTCGTTAACCAGGAAATAGCGATCAGTTGCCATGTTACGTTCTTCCAATAATGGTGAGTGCCATTGCCGAAATTGTGCATTAGGAGACATTTTTCCTTCCCATTACATGGATTCATTCATTCCACTTTTCCAAAACAAAGAGCATGGCTGAACTCACGTCAAGAATGGATATAAATAAAAAGTAACGTGGTCCTAGAGGAAGCCACAGGGGCATGAAAAGTAAGAACAACGCCAAAATGAAAGTGAACGAAGAACTTACATCCCTGTATTACCCATAAAGAGCACATACGGTGGTTCAGGTGTGTTAAAGAAGTAACAGGCCTATGGCTGGTTACTTAATATTTTTGGACGTCTGGAATGAGATTCACCCCGAGCTTGCAGAAGGGGGCTGAAAAAGTGGCTCACNTTAAAAACAAAAAAAAAAAAAAAAAAAAAAAAAACTATAATATACAATGATGCCTTATCAAGACATTTATACTAAACGTTATCAATTACTAGTGTTTTATATGAACTTTTATAAGCTATAGGAGAGATAACTTACAACATTACCCTAATCTTGCCGGAAAATTTCCCTTTGAATAAACCGAAAAATGTTGTTTATTAACGAAATCACATATCTACGTGCAACAAAGCGCAATTATTTAAATTTAAAAACATGACTTAAGCAAAATTTCTGCTGTACTTACACTCTATTATCTTAGGTTTTAGTAAAAGCGAAAGAACTCAGCTTACCTTCCCTAAAGAAATTATAATTGCAGAAACAGAAAGGAATGAAAGAAAGATGGTGCGTCGACAGAAATATGCCAGTGGCTAGATCAATACTGATTACGCCGATAGCTTGCACTCCCGCATTTATAAAACATACAACCAATAACACTCAAGCAAATTAAATGTGTGGGTAAAAATATTTCGTGTCAGCGCTACTTTCTTCCAAGTCGCAGTTGTTGATGGTGACTCAGAGGTACCCGGTGTAANTGCCTCAAAGTAACCCGGCGTCAACATCAGACGTTTAATGTGTATATAGTATAATAATTATATTTGGAAAGTGTTTATTTGCTATATAAAATATACGTTTATTCTGCAGTAAACGTTAACGTGTACACGATTCTCTGAGGGAACTAAAATTTGTCGTTATACTGCTAAGAGTATCATTTCGTCGGGAGGCATATAAAAGACTATGTATTTACCTCCACATAATATACGATCAGCAGTAAAGCCGCTTTTCATAGTTCTGAAGATTCTTGGACTAGCTCCAATCAAATCCGTTCAAGACGAAGGTGACGTCATATATAGAAAATACTTTTTTGGCATAATACAGACAGTGGCTTACATAACTATTTTTATGGTGCTCTACCTATATCACTATTACACTAGATTAATTGAAAACAACATAAATTCTTTTTTCATAACTATAACAATCAATTTTACACTTTTAGTTGGTTTTAATTCAACTTTAGCTATTTTTATCTCATCTGCATGTTCTGGAGTGAGAGAGACTGCCAGAAGGATCTGTTATATGGATGAGGTGCTTCTAGGAACACATTGGATTAATTATCGTCATGTTTACGTATTTGTAACCATACAGTTATGGTGTTCATTCCTGATTGCAAATTCACTTTATTCTGTTGACAGCTACCTTCGATTCGGGGAGTATGACTACTGGTATTTCGTATTGATTATTGCGGATATAATCACACGTTTTGGAATATTGCTATATTTAGACACTTTTTTGCTATCTGGAAAGATTTTTGATCATATAAATAGAGAAATTGAATGTCTGTCTGAGAACAAAATGTATCGAAATGCCTTAACTCGTGGAAGAGTAACATCTAGACGATCCTTGACGATCTCAGTCGCATCTGATATTTTCACAGTAGCATCCATCCATGTTGCAGTTAATCCATTTTCTGACCACAGAATGCATGGAACTGCTGGCGATGTAACTGCAATCATGCTGAGACGTTTACGAGAAATATTCGTCTTCCTCCAAGGAACCTTGATCAAAATGAATAATACTTTTGGTCTTCAGATATTACTTACCTTGGCATACAGTATGTGCTATCTAATAAAGCAGGTGAATGTTTTCAGTGCCTGTCTGACGAAGTCCACTATCAACAAAATGGTTTTTAGTATGAACCTATCAGCTATGCTGCCAGGTGTAATNCAGCTGTATTATGGGGCATTAATCATATCTCAATAATAATAATTACAACCTTTCTACCGCACCATGTAGCTGCGAAGAAGGACAAGACAATTTCGTCACTGCAGACACTAAGCCTCAAGAGAAATCTCAGTTCAGTCGCCATGATGGAAGTGCGGCTGTTTGAGAAGCAGGTGTATGAATTGCCCGTGGTCTTCACTGCGTGGGGTTTCTTCCCCTTGAACAGGCAAACCTTCTTTTCACTTTTAGGCACTCTAGCAACTTACGTGGTTCTGTTAGTTCAATTTCGCTAACCCAAACTAATGAAATCTACCAGTGTTGATTTCCTGAGTGAAAAATGGCCGACTTTAATTAAACTGTTATCCATTCACGTAGGTATTGCAGGGGCGGATATTATATTAGACAGCATAGATTCTACAGGAAAGTATCAATACTAAACATTCGTCACTTAGAATTGGGGCTAAATGGTTAAATTTATAGTTGTTAATAATTCATTGACATGTGTACTTTACAAATATGTAATTACATAATGCATACACACATGTACGCACTTGTATTAATTTACGCATTTTTACTTGAAATAATGTATTTATGTGTGTATTTTTGTTTGTACGAGTGAATGTTTTTTGTGTTTACAGAGCGTTTTTTTTTATATCGACAAACTCAACCAGTTTATTCCTTTTAAAAATAAAACACGAAAATTGGTTTACTACTATTTATTCAATATATTTATAAATGGTGTTGTGCACCCCGAAGAACGAATTTTTAAGTACTTTTAGTTAAAAATATCGGAAAGTGTTAGTAATGAAGTAACAAACCGATAAATTGGTGTTTGCGTAACGGAGACCTAACACCTTTGAAAATGCGATTGGTAAAATCATCCTCTTTCAAAAAGTAGTTGGGGGTTGTCACCATATGTTTGCATGAAACTTTGTAGTATTGATTTGTAACAATTGGTTAAGACAAATTATGCATCAGCACATCTCCTCTGACAGAAATGTTCTTCTTGGCAGAACACTCTCAGGTGAAACCTTTTCGAGAGAAATACATCAGCAAAGTTTAAAACAGAAAGTGACTGGCATCACATAGGACTAGTGATTGACTGATATGCGAGTGAAGAGTGAATGGAACTCAATGTACTTTAAATGTCCAAAGAGTCGTGTGCTAAGTGTATGACCGGTTGATTTGCATTAATGAATGATGATGGCATATTGATGTACTCTGCAACACCAAAGGACACTCCTGTTATAAAGTGGTACTGTGACTGCAAAACACACACAACGCATATCATACTGTATTGATATATTTTTTGAAATATTACAATCTTTGCATTTACAAAGTAAAAGCACTATACTTACTGTTTATCGAATGTGTCAGGGGTTTCAACACAGACTGAGTATGTTGCCAATACTTTGCAGACCACTCACAGTCAATTTCGAACTTTCCAAACGGTTTAGCTGAAAAAATTTTTACAATATGACCTTTTGTCATAAGTTGGTCGTGCTGATCAAAAATTTAACTTAGCAATTTGTTTATAGGTCAGTATTAGAAAAGGTTTATGCACACACATACGACAGTAACTCCAATATACTTACTGAAAGGGGATAAAATTAGCAACAACCTTTTCAGAAAGGTTAGGTCTATGTTACACAAATAATTATGCACCGTCTTGTTTTAAATTATCGCAAACATTTTATGATATTTTTTACTAAAAAATTTCAAAACTAGATTTTCGGGGGCGCATGGGTCCCTTAATAATCACTCGAGGGAAAAGTTGTATATGAGATTACATAATATATTTTCGCAAGAAATAATCTTCTAAAAATGTGCCTGTGTTGTTCAAGTCCATACTATATTTGGCATTCAATATTAAATATGTACATACATATGCTGTCTCCCTCTTTTTCTCTCACTCTCTCTCTCTCTCTCTATATATATATATATATATATATATATATATATATATATATACACATACACACACAAAAGGTATTATATAGAATTGTTTTTTAATTGCATGTCGAATTTCAAACAAGGCATCAATGGGATAACGTATACAAGAAATCCTTCAAGCAAAATGTTTTGAAAACTCATATATTCTTTTTAAATTCAAATTAAATTTAACAAAACACCGCTGGGGAGTTGGTAGGAATTATCATATATGATATACAAATCACATTATATACAAAGCATCAAGAATGATTTAATTTATGTTTGTCCTGGCCATAACTCGAGAACAAATGAACCTCTTCCCTCCAAATTTTTCACACTTTTACATCTATGGTAGGGCATGTAAATTAACATCATTAAGGGGGCTCAGGACCCTATTTTCGGAATGAATTACCTTTATATACTTCAAATTATTATACCCTGTCTACCAATAGTTAGTCTTATTACAACAGAAATTTTTGTTCTGATGCCTACCTCTATAGTGTATTTGGCTGACGGTATGAGTATTTCTTGGCTCGAGTCAACACGTAAGGAGTATGTGTATTTGTACTTCTCTGTTTAATATTGCATGTTTCTGGTACCATCTGTTGTCACATTGTTTTCAACGAGAGGTAAAGTCATTTTAGTTGTATTTCTAACTTCTTGTTATGTATGTTTATACATGTATGTAACATGAACAAATTGAAGTATTGCGTAGCAGTTTAATGTTGGTTTATAAGATAATACAATTATCATATACCTAATGAAAATGGTTGAAATCAATATCTACTGTGAGAACGTCTGCAGTGGTGTGACAAATCCAAAAGGAGAGGGTCACACGTATGTGATTTTCTATCACCACACCACCAACAAAAAAAAAATCACTATAATTTCCTTAGCAACTTATATCGCAGAAAAAATATATTTTTACGGTTTGCGTGTCCTATGATTAAGAAGATTAAAAAAAATCACGTATCACAGACATCACCCTCCTCTGTCAATCAAAACCATAGAATTTTTCTTGTATTATCGCTCTACTCAGAACTTTTCCTTAAACTGCACCACAGAAATAAAAATGACAAACAGCACTTAAAGTTTTAACTCGAAATTGATCATATGAAATAGAAGTGCTATAAATATCAGGTTTTGCACCGTGCCTGCTGATTGGCAACCAGGAAATATTTTCAAGTTAGTGCCTCATGACATTAAAATAAGATTAAGAATATGGGTGCCTCAAACTCTCGTAGTAAAATTTGCAGCTACCATGAAGAATATGGAAGACACAAACAGAGCTTAAACTCAATATTCTTGTGTGATTCAACCACGTGATTATGAATGTGGTAAACAATATTTCCTCCTGTCAGTGCCACAGTCTCTAATATTAAATTGCTCAGTTGTAACACTTCTTGCCACACATAAATATCTAATCATTGATAATAAAGGTTTGTCATACTTATTCCAAACACTCTAAAATGTAAACTGTTAACCCTCTTATGTGTGATTTTACACTAATATAATGTAACAGCTGTGTCATCAATTAAGTTAAAGTTTTTTTCCAGCAATAAACGTTCTTTTTACTTATTTTATTCGAAAAAAAAATGAATAAAAATTAATAAGTATTCTATTGCATGTAAAATCTTGTGTGTGTAATTGTGTAATTCTTAACGAGATAATCAAGTGAATCATTATTATTTTGTAATAACTCGAATACATACATAATTTTATTTCACTTCCCGTACAGTTTTAGAAATACAAATTTCGGGTGATCACCATTGGTGTTTGAGTGTCTCTTCAAATAAACACTTTGAAAAACATCATACATGTGTTATTGTTTACCCAGTTTTATTTCTAGAGTTTCTGCTAGAAGCGTCAAGTTACCAAATTGCACTGTGAAACATGTACACATTACAGGAAATTTGTCTCGTTTGTTGTCGTCAATAAAGCTATACATACATTCATATTTTTAAAACTGTGATTTTTAGTTTCTTTTAATTTCCTTAAAGCCTAGTATTATAATTGCTGCATTAATTTGTTAATAATGAGCATCAATATCGCGAGTTACGAACAAAAAAATTAATTATGTGCAGGGCCTAATTTGTTTACAGTGTATGATTGGAAATTCGAATTTATTTCGTGGAATGCAGTCCTGGCACTATAATTTATGATAACCACAAGCAGAAATAGTACGCATAAGAATAAATCAGGATTAGGACTGTAAAATAATATATCTACACCCAAAAATGTTTATACTCTTTTTACACCCAGTTCACAAAATAATTTAAAAGTAAAATTAGGAATTTTTTCATCAATTTTTATTTTTATTTTTTTTATATTACTAAATAAAATTACATTTATTTTATTTGAAATTCGTTTGACATTTTCAAGGCGCTAAATAAACTTTTATGTTTTATTTTCATTACAATCAAAAGTGGAAAATATTTGTTATTCATGCATTGTTGCCAAGTAAAGGGTTCTACTTCACGAAAATTATTAAAAGTGCNTATACAACTTAGTAAACTGCAAGAAAGAACTAATGAAAATGTACAACTTTTAATATAAAAATTTGGATATATATTTATATATTAACCCAATGGAAATGAACAACAGTTTTTTATTTACTGTACTTTGTTTATGGGACCAATAAAACGTTTACACTTCGAACTAAATATACTCAAGAGCTCCCCTAAGATTCCTATGCACCACCTCAAAATACAGCATTTTGGTAGGTCTTTGTTTGGCTTGAAGCAAATGTAAAAACCCACTTTCGCATTTGATGATTTTTGCAAAAAGAAACAAGGTATTATACTTGTTTAGCGTCGTTTGAAAACCACTTTTCATATTTAAATTTGTAGAGAGAAAATCCTTAAATATGGTTTTATGTAAATAAATTTGTTAGTAATGTGTTGCTTCAAACAAGGGTGGCATCGAAGAGAAAATAAATCTGATTAAAATGGCGTGATAAAACTCTATAGTTACCACTGATAACTTCGCACAATATTAATAAATGAATGTGTGTTTTGGAGTCAGCGAGGCGTTGCTCTCTGTAGGACGCTCCTTCGTAACGTTCGCTAACGTACACAGCATTTCAGTTGCAATGAATTGAATGTTCTTTCCTGTTATTAAATCAATTATACTTTTTCGAGCTAATCTTATAAAAACAATAATAGTAACTTGTCCTTGGAAAATATACTTAAATTAAATAGAAACACTTTGTAGGATTTACTCTGTGTCTTTAAAAGTCAGGACTTCGTTGGCGTTTCTCCATTGTCAGAGCTTGTTGGGAAAAAAACAACCAACGGTAAAAAAAAATACACACATATTTGTTTCAACTAAAAAAAAAAAAATTCATGATAATGAAATAAGAATACGTATCCAAAATTTAAACCATATTTTCACAAATCCTGTAAAAAAAAATTAAAAGCAATGCAATATTATACAAAAAAATGAGACAAAATATCCAGTAACTAAAAAGTACGAGCAAAATAGGAAACAAAATTATAAATGGTCACAAGAACACTCAATATGAGGAAAAACAACTTTTGTTTCTATAAGAATAAACTAGTCGTTAATTTATAAAATAAAATATACACAAACCAATGATATTAAAATGAAATGAATGTCAACATAAAAGACAAAAAAAAATTAAAAAAACAATCCATGTGAGGATTAAGAAATATTATGCAGGTTAAAACAAACCTGACTCATGCAAAGCTGACAGGAATACAAAACGACAGATGAGAATCAGCTTGAGAAAAACAACGCGACTCGCAGTCGCCACGACGTTTCGGGAGCTGACATCTGATCCCGTCTTCTGGCGGCACTAGACTTTGTTCTGCTTCGTGTTGAGGGGTCTTGTTGACCTTTTTATTGTGAAGTATGTATTTCACGATNTTGACCTTTTTATTGTGAAGTATGTATTTCACGATTACATGTAGCGAAAATTTGGTCTCGATATTTGTGCAAACATAGTTTTTTTTTTTTTTTTTTTTTAATTATTCCAAATTTAGAACTCGTGGAAGAATGTCTCAACAAACACACTTTAAAATATTTGTATGCTTATTTAGCTGTTTATGAAGATACATACCACATATTAATTGCTTGTGACACAATTTTTCAAGTTTTGAACTGGATTATTGTGAGAATATTTGAGAAAAATTATACGCTAGTTTCAGGTTTATAAACTATGCATTGAAAAATTAANGACATCTGTTTCCATCTTCTGGCGGTGTTGCACTTTCTTCTGCTTGGTTGTGAGGGTTCTTGTTGCCCTTTTTTTTATTGTGAAGAATGTATTTCACGATTATATGTAGCGGAAATTAGGTCCCGATATTTGTGCAAACATAGTTTTAATTTTTTTT
>NQII01006308.1:25201-40959 GCA_002778355.1 Clitarchus hookeri
GTTACATGGAGACTTGATTTGCGAGATTTGGGCGGCTCTTAACAACGAGGTATTGATAGCCGATGAGGGTGAAATGAGGTGACAATGGAGCTGCGCTGGAATGCAAGGGCGGCGGAAACGGGAGATCCCCGAGAAAACCCTCTGACCAGTGGCATCGCCCGGCACGATTTCCACTTGCGAACATTCGGGAGTGGCCCGGCCAGGGATTGGGCCCGGTTCGCCTTGGTGGGAGGCGGCCAATCAAACCGCTAAGCCTCCGCGGTCCCTACATAGATGCATTAAAACATTTAAGCCTCTATCTTATTACCTATATTGTAATTTTTGATTTCTACCTGATTTAATCTATCCCAAACAAAATCTTCTGACATGTCGCTTTAGTCGTTGTTCATATAATCCTAGTGTATAAGTTTAATACCAGAACTTTTAACGTATAAATATAAATTAACATTAATAATTACTCGAAAATTGACGTTTAATTTATGTTGTAGTAAATATAACAAACTGCCCACGTTGGGTGTGCATTGCACGGAAATGTGAAAAGTAAAGGAATAAATTAACGTACTCGAAATTTGTCTTTCTTTAAAGTTCATATCAGCTAGGAATCAAAAAGATCCTATGTACTGAGCGATACTGAGCCTAAATCCGTGTTGGATACTATGAGAATACTAAATATGTGGACAGCCTCTCAATGTATTCGTTCGTGCAATTTTATCTATTACATGATAACCTAGTCCTTGAGAAGTAATTTAATATTTCTGTGTTATCAGAAACGTTATCGTGGACTTCAGTAACCATGACAATGCAAATTTAAAATTCAATTCAAGGGTTACCTACTTATCAGATAACTGCACGGTACTGACAACTATCGTGCGTTGGTGGTGTAATGGTCAGCATAGTTGCCTTCCAAGCAGTTGATCCGGTTTCGATTCCCGGCCAATGCAACTTTTTATTCGCCACATACCATAATACAAACTTGTTGACGTGCTTTTAACTTGCAAAAGTATCACTAAAACAGTTATCCAAAAATTCGCTTTATAACAACGGATTTACTATAATTGATATGTTCAGTATTTCGGGATTCCAAAAAGATATAAAGCTATATAAAATACGTTATCACATGATCACTACTCTCAGAAATACGATTTTTTTTTATATTGGAGTCATGTGCAGCGATTTTCAGTTTGCCACTTTAATTAAGATATGCTGGCTGAGTGAATGTGTGCCTTCTATACGCAAGTATGGATGCGCTGTAGTCACAAATTGCCTTAGTTTCTGTGTGACATGCAAGTAAGTCGAGGAGAGTAAGGCGGTTAACACAGTTAAAAACTTAACAACATGCAGTCTGTATACTTACTTTAAAATTAAGCATCAGATACACACGCATTTAAAGTAATTCACCCACAGAAACATATCTTACAAGTGGAAATTTTTTTATTAAAATTGGAAATAATTTTTTATTTAGCCATGTTTTTGCATTTGGCATGGTTTTTTTTAGCGTCAGTAAATATAAATAAAGTTNGGAAATAATTTTTTATTTAGCCATGTTTTTGCATTTGGCATGGTTTTTTTTAGCGTCAGTAAATATAAATAAAGTTCGCATTTGAACTCAATATAATACGTTAGATTTTGTGAGTGTTTTTCTTTGATAGGCTAAACTAACACTTGGGANGTTCGCATTTGAACTCAATATAATACGTTAGATTTTGTGAGTGTTTTTCTTTGATAGGCTAAACTAACACTTGGGTGTTGGTGCTTCCTTATCCCCGAACGTTTCTTTTTTGAAATTTAGTCTTGAGCAGTACCAAATCAATTGGTTTCTTTCGGGTTTGAGCCAAGGTGTCGCAAGAATTTGTAATGTATTCTGCTTACTTCTCAATACTTAAGTTTAAACCGCCTTTGGCTGATGAAAGTGTACCAATGACCGCGATATATCCTTCCTTCCCTGTGTCGTATTTCAGTCATGAGGTGGAAGGGGTAGCTGTGAGCGGGTGTATAATTTGGCCAAGGGCAGTAGTTCGACGTTCGTTTGACCTCATTTAGGGCGGTCGACTTGTTATAGTTATTTTAGCGTTTGTGGCTCAGAGACAAGGAAGCCATGAGGATACAATAGCACGCGTGGCAAGTGCCCCTTGCAACAATTAGCAAGGCTTTTAAATGGCGTGCAGTGCTGTGCTGCGTTTACATACATAAGAAAATACAATTTTATTGATGGAAAGTCTGGTGACAAGATTTAATGCCAGTGTGTTCAATACGCTCGCTCGTGAACGGATAGTATATTTTAAGATAGCTACAGCAATCTGAAAAAGTCGTTTATAGCGATTTTGGAAGCCTCCGAAATAATATTTATAGCATACCTAAACATTTTCAAGTGTCATTTCATCCTCGTGAGAAGTATGATTTTTTCCCTAGGTAAACACATTGGGGACACTTTAAATACGTACATAAAAACTCATAAAACACACGTGCTACAAATGAGGTTCAAGCGCTAAGTTGGCAGTGTTTCTCTTCGTTTACCTTTCACTAAAAACATATTGGAGCATTGCTGACGGTATAATTTCCCAAAATACAATTAACTTAATTTAAATCAAGGAAATTTTAGAAGAGGGACAAAAATGAAACATTTCGCTAGGGGAGTTTTGAGAAATGTCCAGATTCCGAATACTTTAACCTATATTTAAAAATGCTGCAGAACAATTTTTCAACTTATGCTCCTAACTAGCAGAATACGCTAGGAAGTAAATGTAGCCGATAGATATGAATTGGACGAGAAACTTGTAATTTAACATTATGTGTGATATGACATTCCTCGTCGTAAAAGAGACGGTTATCGGTTAACGGTTTTGTAGCTCCAGCAGCTTGTTTTAATTCTCACACACGCCAACATTAATTCATGTGATAATAAACGCAGATGATATCTGCACACACAAGTCAACACCAGGGGAATACAATGTTGAAGAGGACCCAGGTTCGATTCTCAACTCGTTCAGCCGAATTTATTATTTTTAAATAATTCCAGGTGAATGCTGGGATGGTTTCTTAGCTGAGTCCTTACTCGTTCCTATTTTCCCTAACAACTCGCNTGGTTTCTTAGCTGAGTCCTTACTCGTTCCTATTTTCCCTAACAACTCGCTCCGTCTCAAAAGGCCGTAAACTTTACTTTTTTATGATTATTTTAACTTGCACGCCACCTAGAAACTGTAAACTCACACTACAATTTCACGAGAATCGAGTAGGTGGATCATATATGTATGAAATGTATGAAAATACAGAAATTTTGTTTGCCGAAGGTAACTGTTTTTTAGAATTACACAGTACGCTACATAATATCAGAGCTGAATACCGATTTTAAAATAGTTTCATTTCATTATGAAGCTAACATACGAATGATAAATTTTCGGAAGGACAGACGCGAGAACTAACTTGACTATTATCGATGTTCAAACTTCGCGCACTTCCATAATGCCCAGGGAGTTTTGATGCTTGCTAACATACTTGCGCTCTATCAGCCCCTCGTGATGCCACAAAGATATAAAGTCTCGTATTATGCAAACACAAAAGTTATAAATTAGCGAAAAAATTTTCAACATACTCTTGTTTACGCACATGAAGTTTATTACCCATGCAAAATTAAATAATAATAATGGCGTGTGGGGAGTACACCCAGGGCAATGCAAAACCCTCCGAGTTACGGTCTTTCCAGCTGGGACCCGTAGGTGACCTTCATCCCCGGGCATGGCAGAAATGAAGCCCTAGAATGGAGCGGCGCTGGAATGCAAGGGCGGGGGAAACGAGAGTACCCCGAGAAAACTCGCCGGCAAGCGGCATCGTCCAGCACGATTCCCACTTGCGAAAATCCGGGAGTGAACCCGCCGGGGATCGAACCCGAATCGCCGTGGTGGGAGGCGATCGCCCTGGACACTACGCCACTGCTGCCCCTCGCAAAATTAAAAAATATCCGGCTGCAGGAGAGATTACTGAGGTCAGAAGGCCTACTACAATCTGCAAAATTATGATGATTTGGACACATTAGTTCAGGCTCCCTATATAAAACAGCACCCCAGGCTCATTTTGTAACGTCGACCTCTTCCAGGATGTCGTATAAGAAGAGGTTCGCAGCGGCTAGAGCTCTCGTTTCCCATCCCGAGTACACGCACAGCATCCTTTCTTTCGTAGACACATTTGTTCACAGAAGGTCCACCTCAACAACACCACATTCTTCACTCGGCCTCTTCGCCCCAACATGACGAGACAGGTTCGATTCCCTGTAGGGGCGCTCCTAGATTTTCGCCCTTTCATTTCTCAAAAGCATTTTTCATTCCTAAAAATAATATACAAAATATCCCTTACTTAGTACGTTTGTTTGTTAAGAAACTCAGCCAACTTAAACAGCCCGAGAAAAAGACATAATTCTTCAAATGGAACCATATTCCCCCCAGAGCTTTTTCTCACGCAATTTTTACTTAAAACGTACCCTTGCATTCTGTTTTACACACAAGCGAAATAATAAGTATTTCAGAAAAGCAGTAAGGCAAGGTTCAAAAAATTAAAAGTACACAAGTAAGAGCACATAAATTTATTATCCAACTTTTTCCATAAACTCAAACCTTCCCGTTCTCTGATGTTTGCAGATGATGGCTAGTACACAATGGTTTCATTCGATGTAGTCTCTGTCCTTAAGTTGAACGATGATCGAAGATATCTCCTTAATGTNGCTAGTACACAATGGTTTCATTCGATGTAGTCTCTGTCCTTAAGTTGAACGATGATCGAAGATATCTCCTTAATGTGCAAGCCAATAAAATGTCTGAGTCTATCAACAAGTTAATTGGCGTCTTCAGGATATGTTGTCGACGTTCTTGTCGTCTTCTGCATCATTCGCAACACTTTTTCCAGCAAAGTCGGTAGGGAGATGTGTGAGGATGTCGACAAAATCGTCACTATTCTCACCGTCAACACTGTCTTCATTATTGTATCCATGGCCATTCTCTTTTTCAANATGTCGACAAAATCGTCACTATTCTCACCGTCAACACTGTCTTCATTATTGTATCCATGGCCATTCTCTTTTTCAACAGAGGCATTACCCTCTTCTTCGTCAGCACAAACATCAACGGGTGTTCTTTCCTTTGAAGGAGTGTCTTTGGCAACATTAGTCGTCGCAGCTACTGGTGCTACATTATTTTTTCGAATTTCGTTAAGTTCACGTGTATATTTGATACGAACCTATTGTATCTCACAGTGTACGTTGCTTGTATTGGCCATAATTCCGTCACCTACTGTGAAAATATTATGCAGCGTATTGTTAGCAATATTGGATATGAATGGCGTATCGAGTTGTTTTACAATTTCACAAAAGCCTTTTGTATTCATGCATTCTACAAAATATTATAACGGGGATAAAACGAGTGGTTTATATACCTCCAAGAACATTTTATGTAACGAGACCACACAGGGCATTTGGAGTTTTAGATAATAATAATAATAATGGCGTGTGGGGAGTGCACCCAGGGCAAGGCAACACCCACNAATAATAATGGCGTGTGGGGAGTGCACCCAGGGCAAGGCAACACCCACCGAGTGACGGGCTTTCCAGCTGGGACCCGTAGGTGACCGTCATCCCCGGGCATGACAGAAATGAGACCCTAGAATGGAGCGGCGCTGGAATGCAAGGCCGGGGGGAAGCAGGAGTACTCCGAGAAAACCCGCCCGTAAGCGGCATCGTCCAGCACGATTTCCACATGTGAAAATCCGGGAGTGAACCCACCGGGGATCAAACTCGGATCGCCGTGGTGGGAGGCGAGCGCCCTGGACACTGCGCCACCGCTGTCCCTCAGTTTTAGAAATTTCTTACAGCCAACACTTACCGAATAGGTGAATCAGTTTGTCAAAGAAAATCAAAGCACTACTTGCGTATAGTGAGTATAGTAGTCGATACTCGGACAAACACTTAGTAGAGTATCGAGTTATTCTGGTGGAATTTGGCACTTGGAATCCCGACCATAAATTGGAGCAGATTGGGGCGTAGGATCTCATCCGCATACCGCCGGGCGGTCGATGTTCCACGTAACAACGACGAGAGCGATCGGCTCTCGTGGGCTATCGATTCTCGGGTCATTATGCCTGCCGTGGAGGAAGTGTGCCACTCGACAGCGAGATAACGAAGTGGCACTCGTCACTGAACACCACACATCGCCAGTCTCTGACTGTACTAAAACAGTACCAAATTTGCTGAATTTCGGTGTAATTGTTCTAATTTTTCTATGGATACACATACCAAAACATGCCCAAATGTGATATACATTGAAGAGTCAGAAAAAAATACCCATATATTGTAAATAACACGTAGATCCTCATCTGCGTCGTATAACTGCACAAATGCGACGGAGCATAAAGTTTGAAAAAAAAAATTGATAATAAGGTTTATTTCTATTTAGTTTTAAATTATACACCACTATTTTTTAGTTTTGGTATACGTGTTTATTTCCTTTATATTTATGATTAGCATTGCCGAATAATTAATAATATAGTTTGAAATACTTAGTCGTGCAAATATACCTAGCGCAAAGATTAGAAATTACAGACTCTGGTTTAAATTAGCCATTATGTGTCCGTACTCGTGAACATCACGACAGTTTGAAGTTAATTTTAGTGTGCAACATTCCGGAAATTTTTTAATTTTTAAGGACGCCGAAAATTAATGTTCACAAGATTATATGTTTCTTAACAAGCTGGTATTGTATACAATGTTCATTTTTACATGTTACATGATGAAATGTTACACAGGGCTTTCAAAGTGTTCAATTAGCGGTGAACCAAGTGGAGGTACACATCGTAACACAGATTCTCCCACTTCTTGCCTTTTCTGATTAGCTAAAATATTGCCTGCAGATTGACTGACCGGTCAGCGGCCAATTGTTCGAAATCTTGTACGAATAGACTGTTTCCACGTCACAGAGCATGGCGCGAAAGAAAGAGACACGAAGAACATGACCTGACAAATTTTGTTGCTAAGTCAAATCACGAATAACTGTGGGAAAAACACCAATCGTTTCAATTGTTCGTAAGTTATGACATCGTGATAGTTATCTAAGTTATACTGATAATCTCACCACGATAAAACTCTTATCGTCTTCAGTATGCATGATGCCGCTCATTGTTCTCGTTTTGTCAGTACTGTCAGTTACATCTAGCTTATGTATCCATCTACCCGGAATCACTTGTCTATCCTAGGTCGACATCACAACACAATCAGAAAAGCGCTTATCCAGGTAGCCGAATGGTGTGTAGAACTTCAGCAGAATACATTCTACTCAAACATTTGTCAGGGTTTTTGAAAGGTGTCTTTTTGGGGGCAGGATTTAATATTTATTACACATGTCGAACGTGTCAATTTCTCTATTACTCTGTATGACTTCAGAAGTTAAGATGCCTTAATTGTTTTTTAATGTCGGTGTTCGAGTGCTGAATATTTTTAATTCTTGTATAATCCTGAAACTGGCATTTGTGTAATCCATAACCCACGGCTTCGTCAACCCGGAGAATGAATTTGTCAATGCGATTATGCAGAAAATTAATCAATTTGTTGCCAGTGTTTTCGACTGTTCGGAATTTGAGTTTTGTCATTTAGTTTGTGTGTTACTTATTGAGGACAAACTTAACTTTTGCCCGCTTTAAGCCCGTCGTTAATTTAAATTTATCAATGAAATCTGCGTTAGTAAAACGAATCAGCAACGTATTTCTAGGTCTAACACATGACAAGTTCCGGAAAATTAGATGTTTGTGAAAATCATTTTAAAATCCGTACATTAATACGACACATGGCAAAAAAGTTATTGTCTATTTACTACTGCTCGTTATTGACATTACGTAACTATGCGTACATGGGTTGTGATTCAGTAATGTAATAAAACACCACTGTAAGAATATAAGGTAATGACACCATGATATTCGCACAACAGTTCGTCAAAGATAGCGAAAATTTCGAAGGACAACAACGGTTTGGTTTCAGTTCCTCAGCTCCTTGTAGATATAGTGTAATGATCTTATATTCTGATATTTAAGTTGTTTTAAATACCTAATTTACTATTTAACACTCATTAAATTTCATCCATTAATTTTTTTTGTGATGCCGAAACAGACAAACAAACACAGAAATAACCAGTTTCAGAAACAGTTTTTGGTTCTTGATAATTTAAAAAATCGATGGCAAACATTTTTTTTTAATTACGATGTACATATGTAGTTTTTCAAACGATAGCATTGTCGTAGATATCATTACAATAGACCAATTTAAATTTTTGTGCGTATTGCGAGACGACTTGGTGTCTTAAATCTTAACCCAATCACGACTCGTGTTCTTTCTTCACAAGAGAATTCTTCCTATTTGATCTATAAGGTCATCGCGCATACGTCTGTCGTATTGAAAGTATATTCATGGCAAACGTAACCTTTCAGAAAACACGTGGATGTACGGACGATCTGAGAATTATGTCAGGTGGAAATGATGCGCATGATGCAAAGGATCCGATCCGCAGAGATAAAACGCCAGTTTCCTCACATCACACTCGCAACTACTTTCCTACTGCTCTCCCAACACCAATTAGAATCGCATATTAGTATCACAGCAAAAAAAAACAGTCATTGTTTTTTATCTGGGTGTTATAGCCTCTTCCCACCTCCCATACAGTAAAGTAGGGTTGTGGCGAAATAGCTACCATGCCACGAAGCCCTATCGATGGAGGAGAGCCAGAATTATGATCAATATTGTATAATAATAATTTCATGTCAAGAAAGTTATGTTTGGTTTTCCCTTTTGTTTCGCTTTGCTTTGAAAGGCGTTACAATGAAATCTCGAAGTGGTTCGCTTAAAATGTGTTTTTTATCAGTCTTTCACATAATTCCTCTCAGCCTTCTGCAAAGCGTAATGATAGTATTGATGCTAGGTATTGCATACTGGAAAGACTTTTATATGCAAGTCCGAACATGAATCGACCCAGCCGTTTACATCTAAGGCTAACATAACCTCATTCTCAACATAACGATAGTTTACCAAATCACTACCATCAATACACCTCAGAAAATCTTTATTTGGTTATGTCGCCATTTCACACTGACACCTGCCAAAGCTGAGGTTTGGACGTAGGTGTTGTAATCTGTTCTGTGGCGTGAGGCGCCAACACTTAATACTAGTCCTCAGTGATCGGGCATAGGAATGCTTTGACACTGTTGTTTAATGGTCCAATTCACTAATGAATGAATACAGGATAATTCATATTTCACAAATCGAGGTTTTATTGTTGCATGAACATGTGAATTGATACATGAACCCTTGAGACAACTCCCTCCCTTTTCTACGTATGCTCCGTACAATTCGCGTCGTAAAAGGGGGGGGGGGGGATCTTCGTCGCACTTGTTGGATGATTCTAAAAGATCCTTCACACTGCGGGATAACTACTAAAGGTCCTTCACACTCGCTGGATGACTGTACTTATCTGGCTTGCTGTGCTGGTAGTTGTTCTTGCAGATGAGGTCCGGTGAGCTGGAACTGCTCTCGTCCTGTCACGGGCGCCTCGGTGACTCGTCTCGACGTCCCTCCTTCTCGGGTCGACGCAGGACTCTGCGTCTGATGGCGGCTGGCTGCCGTGCTCGTCTCCTGCGGAATCACTCCTCCCTCCCGGAATCTCGTCGGCCGACTGCCATGTTTCCTCGGACTCCTCCGGTTTTGTAGGCCCTCATTGCCATATTAAACTGCCCCGGTTTCTCCAGGTAGCCGCGGACCGCCCCCCTGGGTAATCAACCGCGGGCGTGTACTCCAGCTCCATACTTGGGTCCAGCGTCTGCTGTTTTGTTCTGGTTTACCAGTTTCAGCACTCCGTTCTGTCCGTGCGGAAATAATTGAAAGGGGCCTCTCGTTGCGTTCGTCCAAACGCTCTCTCGGTTTTTATTGTGGTCGAAAGCCTGGGACAAAGCACAGCCTGGCGAGGTCATAAATACGTCTCGCCGTTCCTGCCTGCTCGCGGAGTCTGGCGTCTGTCCTTCTATTCTAGCTGGAGGTTTGTTGTTTGTTCGGCGTTGTGGGAATACTTCGGGATCTCCCCCTGGCCGCTGCCTTCGTGTTCTTCCCGCTGTCACCTGATTCCACACCGTGACGCTATTCTCCCGCATGTCCGCCTTCCCATGCAAATGGTCGTCTTGTAGGGCCGATCTGGCGCCGTTCCCTTCGTCACGGCTGCCAGGCCCTAAATCCTGATTGATGTCGTTCGCCTGCGAGCTTCGTTAGAGCGTGGTACGGACGAATAAAATATAGGGACGCCGCAGGCGTCAACACGCTGATGTAGAAAAACTTAACAGTTGTTTTAAAAACTGAAAATTCAGTTGAAACACGTTTCGCCAAGGCCAGGATGTTGCAACTCTTGCTGACGACGAAACAGACAAGAATAACTAACAACCGTGTTTTTAACGCCCTGTTCCAAATTATGCAACCGGGAGCTGACCCTTACATGAAACTATTGTGTTCTTGGAACAACTGATGGTGTTTCTTGATAGAAAGGTTGTCTCGTGAATGTTATAATTATCAAGTTCAGGATGAAAACAAAACTGCTTACAACAAAGAAAGTGCCTGCTACATAACCAAGTCTGCCGCGACACCTCAAGGCGGAGAGGACGCTAGCTGGCTATGTTCGACACGTAAGATAAAAATTGTTGGTCACATTTGGCAAACAAATTTGAAGGGCCTTAACTTCTTAGCAAGTAAAGTGAAAAATGATTATCTAAACGTATAAAGGACGTAATTCCTATTTTGAATAATTGAGAACTAAACATGAATAAGTAGAGTGCAAGTAAAATTGTTCCCCGTGCCCATATGTTACTTAGTGCAACACGTGGTTTGAGTCTGTAGACTCCTGCCTTTTTCTTCATGTCTATGCGTTGCTTGACCTTTCAGAGAGTATAAATTAAGTAAATTAATGGCTGAGGAGTAATGCAAATTGAAGGCACAGTAAAAAGAAGTGGCGCGATCCATGATAGCTCAAACTGCTCTTTATTAATTTATTTTTTTTGCTGAAAAGTGTGCAATGTTTAAGTACATTATTAGATAGACATTTTTATTCAAATGCCCATCTACTTTACTTGAAACTTGGAAACATATAAATTGCACTTGACATTTTGGTAAGAGTATTTTGCCATAAGAAGTTGAATAAACACAATCAAAAATGCAAAGTATTTAGCCAGAAGCATTTAAATACTCGCAATCAAAAATTTTAAGTTTTCATTTAGTTTGCGTCCCTTTAGTAACTATTCAAACACACAAAAAACCTAAGTTTGTTCAGCTGTGACCTCTCTAAAGAACTTTTTTAATAGATTATTCATTTTCATGTCATTAATATCGAGCAATATGCCTGCAGAAGAAACACCAATTTGAGACCTCTTAAAACATTTCCCTTTGTTCTAAAAATAATATATCGAAGACTGAAACAGTATCACGCTACATGACCTAGCAGAAAATTCCAACAGAGGAACGTAAAATGTCACATACAAAATAATACAATCACTGTTGGCTCTCGTGTACAATCAAATGAGAATACTCTTAGTTCTAAGCTGCTGCATTAAAAGCAGTAGCATCTGGTAACTTTTTAAACTGGAAGGGCTGACACGATCTTATGTTAGGGCATTACTATTAACTTTTTGTCATTCGCTTGGTAATGATAAAATGTAATACAAACTATAATGCAGTCAGTTAGCTTACTAATGATGTAGCTAATATTTATCTGCTTATTCGTTCAATCGGTGTGTGTTAACTCTAACCCTGCAGAGTCATTCATTAAATACGTATTCACTAGAGCAAACATCTTTATAAAATATTAATATTTATTAATATCATAACTCTCTAAACCTAAAATTTTAAGCTACTCTAAATAATAACTACAAATTAAAGTCGTCATATGAAGATAACTTTATAAAACGTGTTCAAAAACTGTGAACGTGAGAAAATGTACAGGTCTCGGCAATTCTAAGGGATGGTACATAACACTAGCTGGGAGAGACGAGTCAGGATCCATGGTGGTAGACCAACCGAGTCACACATGCACTTCCCTTTACGAGAGGAATTCAGTTATACAGTAGAATGTAAGAAGAATTTATCCCGTTTTAAATACTATATATTACATGTAATTATTTGAATGCATTACATTTATAGTGCCAGAACTGTAAGCACATAAGAAACAACATACATTTAAACCAGTAGCTGTGCAAGAGAGACATCACCGCTACGTGCTGAGGCAAACAGATATTAAAAATTAATCATGATAGCAAATAGTACACGTACTTATTTTGAATACATGTCATTTATACTACTAGAACCGTAAAAAAAATTACGAAACGAATTACCCACGAATCGCACGCCACAAAGTTTTTATTAATATAGAAATATCATTAAATGTACGAACTTTGTATTGACGACACACAAAATGGCCATGCCGATACCAGTACTGCTATACGCGACCTGTAGCACTTCAAACTAGTGGTGGTTAAGTGATTTAAAAGATGGCCACCCACAGCAGCCGACACGAGCGGCAGGAATTATAGGTGGCTTCCTACATCAGACGAAATAGATGGCAATGGAGGGAGGGTGCAAAAAGCAATAGAGGGGTGGGAGACAAAAGGGAGACTGGAAAGAATATGAGAAAACTAAGGTGGAATAACAGAGCATGCGATTCGTCCCCACTAGGACGCTAGGTGAAAGGAGACCAGAAATAATATGAGAAAACCAAGGTTGAATGACAGAGGGTGAGACTAGTCCCCGCTAAAATGCCAGAGACCTGAAGGAATATGAGAAAACGAAGGTGGCAGCAGACGACGGTGTTGGAGGAACATCCAAGATAGAGGGCTCGGAGTGCAAGGGAGAGAAAAGGGTGAAAATAAAGGTGGCTAGAAGGAACATGAGAAAACCCGCCCAAGGGATAGAACAGACAAGAGTGAGAGTGAGAGACTAGAAGGGATGAGGGAGTATGAAAAGAAAAGAAAAAAGAGACCGGAAGTAATATGAGAAAACCCGAAGGGATAGATAATGGGAGATGAGAGAGATAAAATCATGGAGAATGGGAGGAACATGAGAAACCCCCGAGGTAAAAACGGACGTGAGGCAGGAAGGAATGACAGAGTATGAGAATTAAAGAACATTGAAATGACAAAAGCTGAAGGAAAAAAGGAAACGGAATGCAAGAGCATGAAGTGCCAAGGTGGAATGATAGACCAGGAGAGAAATAAGGAAAATTCCTGAGGAAAAAAAGTAAAATTCAATATGGCCGCTGCTGGCGAGGAATGACAGAGCAGGAGGTTGCTGCGTGACGTCACCTAAGTTAGCCGCCGGCTCTTCCCCAGCCAAGAGCCAGGATCGCGTGAACTCTCTTTTTCCTACTACTTATATATGTGTGTGTATGTATGTATATATATATATGCATATGCGTATATAAATACAAGTGTAGACATATATACAATATAATATATATGAAAAATAAATTCAACTTTTAAAGTGTTTCAGGAAGGGCTGCAACTAACAGTCGTCCTTGACACTTTTCCCGTGCGTTAACTGAGATTATCGCGCTATCGAGACTGTTTTAAAATTATTTTATATCTAAATGTCATCATTTGCGTTTGGCAATCGTTGTAACTTTTTTTTATATGATAGTGTTTCGACGTCATCTACTACAGTTTACTGGTTTATCTCAGGTCACTTGATGCCCTTGTATCGGTAGTTACTGACCGCAATGGAGATAAGCTCGGCCAGTTTTTTTTCTTCTTCGCTTCGGACCTCGCGTTTTTGTTTCCAGTTTTGATCGGATAATCCATCTGCTCGGTAGATTTCACCCGTGACTGCACTAGGGCTTCTGAGAATCGTTCGTAATGCAAGGTGCTCAAATCGCTGTTTAAGATTTCCCTGAATTCAAGGAATCTTTTTTTTTTAAACCGAAACGTACCGTTAGAATACGGAAACGCAGTTGGTAGTGAAGAATACGGAAGCTGTCTCCGCATTAGGAAAATGCACTGCCCCTGTCAGTCCGTCACGACTTTTACCAAGAGGACAAGAAGGGTTCTCCACCGTTAATCGAAAAATCATCTTTCTTTCGGCATTTAAGACGTTACCCCAGCTTACACCCCAAGTGGTAAAATATTTAACGTTATCATAAACTTCCTGTTAAGAGACGATACCACTTCAGCCCCTGTTAAAAGACAAGAAACTGGATATCTATGTGCAGCACTGTCATGTAAACCCACTTTTAACACGGATTCACTTACGAAAATTCCGTAGGTAAGTAGTAATAATCACAAAGTTTTCGATTATGTTAAAACCCGTAATGGAAACAAAGATTGTAATTTTGGTGTCAATTGTTTATGTTCAGTACAATAACCTCATAACAAAACGTAGGAAATTTTCAGACCAACTCTTAAGAAAGAACAAAGATCAATGAGAGATTTCGTGGAAAGTCCCGTATAGTTATGGATGATGTGTTACTGACAATGGAAAAAGCATCTATGAAGTCAGGCATATTATTCTTTGAATTGAGACATAAAGTTTGGTTGGAAATTAAGTGTCCGTTATTTTACGAGGAAATCCAGACAACTAAGAGTAGATTTTTTAATTTTATGAAAATATTAATAACAGCGTATGCCATGAATAGACTGCAAAAAATACTCATTCATCTTATATGATAGCTACCAAATCTCACGCAAATGTTTTTATTGGAACACACTTCCCATAGTGTTCTGTAATCGGTATTTTTCTTTTGCACTCATATCAAGTTAGTGTATACGTATAGTCTATTCGCGGTTTCTTCACAGTTTTTTTAATCAAACCTTTCAATAATCACCCAATGTTTAACATGTATGGCCGTTTCCTAAATACGTCTTGCGTCACAAGCGTTTTATACTTGTGTTGACATAAAAGTATCTTGCATTTTATTAAACTGAACTCATACTTATTATTTTATATATAAATTACAACATTTAATTTGAAATGAATGTTAATAAAAACAGGGAGAAAATTGATGTGTTGGTAATGCCTAGTAAGAAATAGTTCTAATGCAAAAAATATTAAAGTGAGCGCGCACGAATGCTGTGCGTTGTCGCCTTAGTGTAATGTTCTATGCTTTGTTAAGCTTTGTATGTCTGAGGCTGAGCAATAGCCTGTAACTAGAGCATTGGCAGGGCTGCGGATTAGTTGGAAGTAACCATGAATAGATTATATACTGAAAAGTCAGGAATGGCAAGGTGTTTTTCCATATGGTAACTTTATTACATTTCTTCAATAATGAGTCAAATCCATAGTGAATTTCCCAACTTTATCTAGTAGCGAAATTGAGCATTTCTGTATCCCAGCCAGATACAAGTTAACATTTACTACGCTACGTATACGTTAGAATATTATATTTCAACCTGAAAAATTTACTTCATATAAATATGTATATATATTTGTTTTGCCGGCATCACAAAGAGATTGCGTTCATGTGGTGAAAAGGCTGGACCAACGACGAACTGAGTCCCAAGACCCTCCTAGCATGACCACAAAATTTTTGAGCACCGACCTAGCACGCATGTGATTTGGAGACCACGATTAGAATTGCAAAAATTGCAAGCAAATATATATATTTTTTGGGACTGTAGTTTCTTTCGTATTGTCTTCCGAATCTCTGATACCTTTGTGGCAAACCAGGTGAATGCAGTTCTGGATGTGGTACAGGCCCAATTGTTGAGTCCAATTAAAA
>NQII01006308.1:41116-84155 GCA_002778355.1 Clitarchus hookeri
AACAATATAACTTTGTAACAGAAATAAATTGTTCACTTCGATGACTCGACCACAGCATCACGAACTGAAACACTTTGATTAAGAGTCACGATTCGTCGTTGCTTAAAAATCACAGTAAGTCGTTTTCGCCGTACTTTCATAACCCAATTCCTCTTCAGCACTAAAGTACTTAAAAGATTGTTCTGCTTCCCTCAATTTTAAGGATGCATGCCTGTAATGTAAAATACAATACTGTAAAATATAATGAAGCCAGAAAAATTGTAGCTATTTCCCATCGTCAACGTAAAATTCTGAACTTCTACACTTGACCTTGTCTCATCTATACTCCTTCTATAGAAGTACATGTAAGCAATCCTAGAACTGACTGGCAGAAGCTCTTCAGGCTTCTCGATCCTCAACAAGTCTCTTCAGTGCTGAGTAAGAGCGGCAACCGATGTAATTCAATACTTATTACTTCGTCATTGTATTTTAACCTCGTTCTGTCTTTGGCCTTCTTACCTTTATCAGGACCTTCAAGGCTCGTCTCGATCAGACCTTCCTGTCTAAGTAACTGGGACGGATCCAAGGGACTTCGGCCCCTCTCCTGGAGCTTGATTTTATACTGGATAAATTGAAATTATTCTAGAAACCAAGTACTGTACTAATAATGTATCATTTATGCGTACAACTAATATAGCAAAACTATTTTTAAAAAGCATTTAGGTAGTCTATCCATTAAGTGTTGACGTTTATATGTAGCATAATGCTAAGGGAGTATTGGTAAGCATGCGGTTTGAGCGTAATGTCCAGTAATCCCCTACTCAAATATCTCCATCTTTAACAGGTCTTTTGATCCACCACTTTGTTGCATAATGTGCCAGATCCATATATCTCCCATTTTATTTATTATATCTTAAAGGCACAGCTTATCCTCCTAAAACGTTTGGGAATCTGTAGTATGGCCCAATATTGGAACGCCAGACTGTAATGAAAAATGTCCTGCCAAACAACTGCAGTACCAGCAGTAGGCCTGACTTTTTTTTCCAATGTCCTAGTGCCCTATTAAAAAAAATAAAGCTTTTTTAAACAATTTACCTACGGTCTTCACTTTATATTTTTGAGACAAGAATCTCTCGGCAAAGTTAGATTTCCTACCAAACCCGTTACAGCTTTTTAAATTGGCGCCATTAATTGCATAGAAACAATAATATCTGTAATGTTTTTTAATGTTTTAACAGAGACTTACATAATTTTTCAACAAGTCCTGTAGCAATGTTTTGGACTTTCGAAAAATTAATGATTTTAATTCACCCGTTCTTTTCTTGTGACGGAGAAAATTTGGATAAGAAGGTAGGTAGGACGATTGGTCAGTAAGTAGGTAGGGATAAACGTTTCGTCTACATCAAGGTCATCATAGACGCAGAAAATTGCTCAGAAAAGTTCGAACGTAGAAAAACTCGGCCGAGCTCTGTATCAAAGAATCATCACAGCATTCCCCTTTCGGAAAATAATGCAAACCCGAAATCAGGATGACCGGGTCGAGAATTGATATCTGGTCATCCCGAATGCAAGACTAGCTTGTTACCACTGAAATTATCGTTTTGGATGCACGGAAGATATACAGTATGTCCATACCAACTGTCCATTACTGCCCATTACAAACGGTTACCACAAACACACAAAGAGAGCTAGGTTGCAGTTTTCGCCAAACCGTTCTACATTACCAAACGTCTGTGTCTATAATCTTACCACTTTAATGCGAGCCCCTTTTGTTGCCCTCAGGATGTCCAGGCGATACTCCAGTTCTGCCCAAGTACGGGCAAAGATATCAGTACTGACACGCTCGATACCTTCTGTGATCTGTAATTTGAGTGTCCTAATATCAGGAACTGTAGTTGCGTACACGTAAACCTTGGCGTAACCCCACAAGGACAAGTCTAGTGGTGTTACATCTGGAGAGCGTAGAGGCCCGGCAACGGGCCATTACGGCCGATCCGTCTGTTTGGAAACGTTTCATCAGAAATGTGCCTTACATCATTGCTCCAGTGAGGCGGCGTACCTTCTTGTTAGGTTGCCACTTCTCTACCTGGAGAAAAAAAAAAGTTCCAGCATGTCCTGGTAAGTGTCCCCTATAATTCTTTATTCTACCAAAAAAAAACCGATCACCCTGTTGTGCAGTAGTTCACACAACACATTGACCTTTGGACTGTCGCGAAAGTTTTCATGAATGTGGTGTAGGTTGTCTGACCCTCATATCCGCACATTGTGGTGGTTGGCATGGCCACTTACATGGAGGGTTGATTCATCTGAAAAAAAAAATTACTTTCCTCAGGTAGTCACTGTTTTGTTCAACGATGTTAAGCATGGCGCAGGCAAAGTCGAAACGCTGACAGTGGTCATCTGGCTGCTGAACCAGAGTAAGTCCGACTTTGTAGGCACACAGGCATAAATGTTTATATAGCAGTTTGTGCACTGTTGAACTCGGCAAGTGCAATTACCGTGAAGCATGACAAAGTGATTTCTGGGGGCTCCGTACGAATGCGTTCGACCATTATCAATTGTCTCCTCAGACACTCCGGACCGTCCACCATGAGGTAGGTCATGAACACTACCTTTCTCTTTAAAGTGTTTCACCCATCGCAGTATGTTTGGCTTGGTGGGAGGTATAGTCCGATATTGAAGTCAATAATTTCGTTCCACTGTTATCAGCGACTTTCTCTCCGCATACCACATCACACATTGTGCTTAATGCTGTGATGTTACCATCCTGCATCAATAAAATCCTGTAACAAAAGGAATGATAATATAGACAAAACATGTGGACCTTTTAGAAATTTTTTCCGAAAACCTCAATCTTCTAAATCTTTTTGTGTGTTTGTGGTAACCGTTTGTAATGGCAACGGGACTTTATGGACAGCCTGTATTACGTAGTCTACGCTCACATTAACTTTAATAAGCGGAAATCGGAATTAATTAAAAAATCGATTAACAATTTGGCACAAATTATGCATAGGCATGTATAGTCCATTCACGTTTACTCCCAACTTTTCTGAAGCCCTGCTAAAGTTCTACTTTCAGGATACTCCTCCGCCTCATCCAAACTAAGCTTAACTAAGTCTAGAAAATTACACCAAAGGGACAACGTACGGAATTCGTGCGCACCCAGTGTAATAACATTTTTCAT
This sequence comes from Clitarchus hookeri, assembly GCA_002778355.1. Classification (NCBI taxonomy): domain Eukaryota; kingdom Metazoa; phylum Arthropoda; class Insecta; order Phasmatodea; family Phasmatidae; genus Clitarchus; species Clitarchus hookeri. The sequence goes on from NQII01006308.1 coordinate 44,280, forward strand.
AAGAACTATTTCTTCCTATGCATTACCAATACACCTATTTTCTCACTGCTTTTATTCATATTAGTTGTAAATTAAATGTTATAATTTATAGATAAAATATAAACGATGTTTCCATTTATTTGAAAATAAGGTACTTTAATGCAAACACGAGTACAAAACGCTTGTGTACATAACATAGTTAGGAAACAACCAAACACGTAATACATGGTGTGATTTTTCAAAGGTTTGATTTAAAAGTGTAAACAAACCACGAATAGACTATAGTTCTCATTACCATACTATTGTTAATTGAGGCAGACCAAACAATTGTTTTTCAGAGTAGTATATACATTTTAACCTCTATGTATAAAAATAACTTTCTGTGTTTGGCTACATTAAGCAACTATTAATTTCCTTTAACGAAAGACGTCTTTGTACACCTTATTGGTAGTTCTGCCCTCAGGTGCTAGGTTGACCAGTTGCTAGGTGAGCTAACTCTGAAGCAGGCCACGTAGAGCTGCCCATGTGAGAAATATTCCTCCCTCAAATCTCTCCCTGCCACCTTTAGCGACTGTACCTGGACCTCACGTACAGTCACAGAAAAACAGACCTTGAGGTGGAATTGCAGTCTCTTAAATTCGTAAGGATACACGGATGGAACGAGTAGTATATTGGTAATGTTGCTCAATCATCTAAATAGCTTCTTCTACAACAATTTTTAACTATTTGTCGATTCACTTACAAACTGCAGATTAAATATTGCATAAACTAAGTGTTCTGTTCTAATCACTTCTACTTGTAATGATACTGGAATATATTCAAGTACCGTTAAATATTATTGTAGTGAGTGAAAGCTCAGGTTTTTTGGAAAACAAAATATAAACAAAAGACCTCGCCATTGTCAGCAACATGTGATTTTGAAAATTCTCTACGTGACTCNATTGTAGTGAGTGAAAGCTCAGGTTTTTTGGAAAACAAAATATAAACAAAAGACCTCGCCATTGTCAGCAACATGTGATTTTGAAAATTCTCTAGGTGACTCGCAATTTTATAGTTCTGACACTTCTTTTTCCAAGTAACCAAATTAAATGTTGCAAAACGAAGATGGTTATTATATAGATGGAATAAGCACAATATAACAATTACTTCTTCATAGAAATTGACATACANAGCGACTGTACCTGGACCTCACGTATAGTCACAGAAAAACAGACCTTGAGGTGGAATTGCAGTCTCTTAAATTCGTAAGGATACACGGATGGAACGAGTAGTATATTGGTAATGTTGCTCAATCATCTAAATAGCTTCTTCTACAACAATTTTTAACTATTTGTCGATTCACTTACAAACTGCAGATTAAATATTGCATAAACTAAGTGTTCTGTTCTAATCACTTCTACTTGTAATGATACTGGAATATATTCAAGTACCGTTAAATATTATTGTAGTGAGTGAAAGCTCAGGTTTTTTGGAAAACAAAATATAAACAAAAGACCTCGCCATTGTCAGCAACATGTGATTTTGAAAATTCTCTAGGTGACTCGCAATTTTATAGTTCTGACACTTCTTTTTCCAAGTAACCAAATTAAATGTTGCAAAACGAAGATGGTTATTATACAGATGGAATAAGCACAATATAACAATTACTTCTTCATAGAAATTGACATACAAAATTATTAACGCTGTATAAATCTGATCTAAACCCGTATACAAAATCTCATAAGAAAAATTACATAGCGCGATGTATTTCACTGACTATTTAATTATTAATCATGCTCAGTTCTGACAACTATTTTCTGCAACTGTAAAGGAAATAAAAAGTTTTTTGCTTATAAGGTTTTACAAAACATATTTTTTTGAAGGTTACAGGCGTGAAAAAGATGTAATTTAGGTAACATATAATCGAAAATACGTTCGTACCTTTTTCACCTTCTTTGTAATTTGAATTTAGATAATCCCAAAAATTATATTTAAGTATTTATAAAGCCAACTTTTTAAGGTAAAAAANTTTACAAAACATATTTTTTTGAAGGTTACAGGCGTGAAAAAGATGTAATTTAGGTAACATATAATCGAAAATACGTGCGTACCTTTTTCACCTTCTTTGTAATTTGAATTTAGATAATCCCAAAAATTATATTTAAGTATTTATAAAGCCAACTTTTTAGGGTAAAATATATATATACGGTAACTATATCTTATTGGGTTACTGAGCTATTGAGAAGGATACAAAAATACATTTATATATATTAAAATTAATTTGTAGGCATTTATATAGGTAGCCTTTAGAAGCAAAGAGAATAGCGATTTCTTATAACGTTAATGCGTTATGAATGAGTCCTTGAAAACATGTTTTTATCCCTTTTACCCTCTTAGGAGTTAAATTTTAAAAAAATTCTGAAATTATTTTTTAGGTGTTTGCATTGACTACATTACCTACATCGTTTCCATGCCTGGAACTATCACATCAACATGTTTTGTAAAAACTTATCAAACGGAATAGTGTGAATATAAATGAAACCTGTCTCCTACGGAGAGAAAAAAATTTCATCTCCCATCCAGTTGCAGAAAAAAGTTGTCAAAACTGAGCAGAACCCAAAAATCAGTTTAAAAAATCTTTATTCTGTAGTTTGACAATGAATCAACAAATATTTGAAAATTGACAAAGAAGATGTTACAAGGATTGAGAAATAGTTTCCTTAAGTTGTTCGAAGGGGTAGAAATATTGTACAAATATGTGGACACAGTTATAAAAAAAAATGGATGATGCAGTTCATCAACAGCATCTTACCACCTGGATTGTCACCACACAAGATTCTCCTCAAGTTTGGGGCTTCATTAATGCTACCGCGAAAACGCCGCAATAACACCAGGTTCCATGTGAAGGCTTAGCAAAAGTACATATGTAATCGAGGCCACAGTCTTTACTGGATGTGCACGCGGGGAATAAGTTTTCATACCGCGCATACCACTCATTCTATTAGAGTAACCTATCGAATTTAAGAGACTGCTATTCCCCCTGGAGATCTGTTTTGCTATGAGGGAGGACTGCTTCTCACATGGGCAGCTTTGAGTGGTCTCCTCCAGAGTAAGCTCACATAGCAACTGAGGGCAGAACCACTAACGTGGTGTGAAAAGAGATCCTCCTGTAAAGGAAACTAAGATCCTCCTGTAAAGCAAACTGAGCCTTTTGAACTGCCTCGTGTAGCAAACATGCGGTCAAAGAAGCGGACAGAGATCTAGAAGCCTATAGCATTCGTGCTGGTAATGAAACATTAGCACTGTGTTAATGTACAGATGATTTTTTAACGTGTTCTCAGAACTTTTATACTTTTTTTGTTATTATATTACGTTCTTGCTTGATGTCGAGTGCGCTGACTTAAGGCGGGTAGACATCAGTCTTCTGTTCGATCGTGGCATCCTAAACTCTTGCGCGTGCTTTTCAGTTCCCATTCTGAACAAATGTTTATGCGGTTACTCAAGTTTATCCGTGCATCTTGTAAATTCATCACGCGTTTTTTTTTCATCTGGCTAAGCGCAACTGATAATACTATTGCTACTCCTGTTCGACAAAATTTTCATTTAACGCGCCATTCATAACTGGCATTTAGCTGCAAGTAAAATTTCTAACCGTAATAACCTCCAAGTGCCAAGAGCGTTCCATCTTCTTTAAATATTACTGACAGCGCTGACCTCATTGCAGAAGAGTTCAGATAGCTCAACCATCTGACACTTCTGGAACAAAGCCACCGTAACGAAATAAAGGCACTGGGCGTTGTTGCGCAACACTGTAATTGACGCGGACCACAAGTGTGACGTGATGATACATAATTAAAATTTCATTGTCGGCAGATAAAGCTCCGGATGTGCCAACACTTATCGCTGGTTGCAACACTACNCCCATTCTGAACAAATGTTTATGCGGTTACTCAAGTTTATCCGTGCATCTTGTAAATTCATCACGCGTTTTTTTTCATCTGGCTAAGCGCAACTGATAATACTATTGCTACTCCTGTTCGACAAAATTTTCATTTAACGCGCCATTCGTAACTAGCATTTATCTGCAAGTAAAATTTCTAACCGTAATAACCTCCAAGTGCCAAGAGCGTTCCATCTTCTTTAAATATTCCTGACAGCGCTGACCTCATTGCAGAAAAGTTCAGATAGCTCAACCATCTGACACTTCTGGAACAAAGCCACCGTAACTAAATAAAGGCACTGGGCGTTGTTGCGCAACACTGTAATTGACGCGGACCACAAGTGTGACGTGACGATACATAATTAAAATTTCATTGTCGGCAGATAAAGCTCCGGATGTGCCAACACTTATCGCTGGTTGCAACACTACATCAAAAAAATTTTAAGTGCAAATCATTTCATTTCTCCGGTGCTGAGGTCAATTAACGAGGGCAGCACAATGGTGACGTAATGAAAAATTAATCTTATTTCTCAAATAATTAGGTATTTAAATTTGATTTGCCACTTGCAGTACTTGAACAACTTAAAATTTTATACTAATCAAACAAGAATGTGCTCGTCTTTCTCATAGTGAGATTTCTACAGGAATTATACAGGAGAATTTTGATTACAATCTCAAAATATTGGTGGTACACAGAACATTGAATTTCAGGAGACAGTATTTCATACAATTTATTTTATAAAAAGTTTTTGCAATTGAAAAAAAAAAACAATGCTTGAGAAGGAACGTGTATTAAGTATTCGTTACACATCTCCGATGGGCAGCCCTACAAGAAAAGTATTAAAATGGACTGACCGAGACATTATTTATTTACAAATCGTGGGAAGCAGCCGTATATATGGTGCAGTGCATAGTTTTGTACAAGGCCAGGATTAGGAACTATTTAGCACTCACCCAAGAAAACTGAGTAGTGTTTCATAACAATCACTTCATGTTCTTCCCCAAACAGTTTTATTTCTTGAAACTAGCCACATTTTTTTCATTTTATCAGGTGTTACTCTCTGTTAAGGATTTATCAGCTAACACAGACATAAACATTTCGCTTTATGCTCTTTATTAAGTTAGACTTCACATGACTATAAATTCTCAAAAACCACTATTTTTTATTAGCCGACACTTCTGTTGGAAGTAATTAAATATCTTATTTTACTTGGCCTCATGAAATTCCAATCAGTTCAAAGCCATGCATTTAATGTTAAGTCTTTTCTAAGGTGTACGCAGATAACTTCGGTTCATTACACAGGTAGAAGAAATGTCACCATAATGCAATGCGAATTTGTAAGATCCCAATCAATTAATAATTATCCGAGGAAAGTTGAAAGTTCTTGAGTTGTAGTCTAGTTAACCAGTTTGTAATGTTTAAAGAGTCACCCAAAACATGCAGTTCTCCCCAAAATACTTTTCTTGTGTAAGAGAAAATGACTTAGATAATGCTCTAAAATGCGTATTACATATATACACATTATATGTAACCGTATTTTTTTCTGCAATTTTTCTACGCGCATTCTATTCTCGAAAAGGACGTGGGAGGAAGATATTCACCAAAACTCAGCTATTAAAAGACATTGACTCTAACTCGTATTTTCTCCAATCAGTAGAGACCGTAAAAAATCGCGAGTTCGGTGACCTGCAGGCTAGACTATACAGTCTTATGAACAAATATGTCGACATCAACTGCACATTGGTTGCTTCTTGTCACAGTGGAAGACGACGATTGGACCAGCATTCTCCAGGAAGTGTCAAATACGGCGTGGGCCAATGGATTAAGCTATATAAACGCATGTGTTTTGAATTCTAGCTTGTCCTAAAATGATTTCACGANTGTTTTGAATTCTAGCTTGTCCTAAAATGATTTCACGAATTCTTCAGGTCTCTACCAATCAGTAGGGCCAGTGACTTTTCGCGTAAAAATTGGAGCACACAGTAGACTTCAATACTATATACATACCTCAGCTGTTGCNTAAAATTTCATTGTCGGCAGATAAAGCTCCGGATGTGCCAACACTTATCGCTGGTTGCAACACTACATCAAAAAAATTTTAAGTGCAAATCATTTCATTTCTCCGGTGCTGAGGTCAATTAACGAGGGCAGCACAATGGTGACGTAATGAAAAATTAATCTTATTTCTCAAATAATTAGGTATTTAAATTTGATTTGCCACTTGCAGTACTTGAACAACTTAAAATTTTATACTAATCAAACAAGAATGTGCTCGTCTTTCTCATAGTGAGATTTCTACAGGAATTATACAGGAGAATTTTGATTACAATCTCAAAATATTGGTGGTACGCAGAACATTGAATTTCAGGAGACATAATTTTATACAATTTATTTTATAAAAAGCGTTTGCAATTGAAAAAAAAACAATGCTAGAGAAGGAACGTGTATTAAGTATTCGTTACACATCTCCGATGGGCAGCCCTACAAGAAAAGTATTAACATGGACTGACCGAGACATTATTTACTTACAAATCGTGGGAAGCAGCCGTATATATGGTGCAGTGCATAGTTTTGTACAAGGCCAGGATTAGGAACTATTTAGCACTCACCCAAGAAAACTGAGTAGTGTTTCATCACAATCACTTTATGTTCTTCCCCAAACAGTTTTATTTCTTGAAACTAGCCACATTTTTTTCATTTTATCAGGTGTTACTCTCTGTTAAGGATTTATCAGCTAACACAGACATAAACATTTCGCTTTATGCTCTTTATTAAGTTAGACTTCACATGACTATAAATTCTCAAAAACCACTATTTTTTATTAGCCGACACTTCTGTTGGAAGTAATTAAATATCTTATTTTACTTGGCCTCATGAAATTCCAATCAGTTCAAAGCCATGCATTTAATGTTAAGTCTTTTCTAAGGTGTACGCAGACAACTTCGGTTCATTACACAGGTAGAAGAAATGCCACCATAATGCAATGCGAATTTGTAAGATCCCAATCAATTAATAATTATCCGAGGAAAGTTGAAAGTTTTTGAGTTGTAGTCTAGTTAACCAGTTTGTAATGTTTAAAGAGTCACCCAAAACATGCAGTTCTCCCCAAAATACTTTTCTTGTGTAAGAGAAAATGACTTAGATAATGCTCTAAAATGCGTATTACATATATACACATTATATGTAACCGTATTTTTTTCTGCAATTTTTCTACGCGCATTCTATTCTCGAAAAGGACGTGGGAGGAAGATATTCACCAAAACTCAGCTATTAAAAGACATTGACTCTAACTCGTATTTTCTCCAATCAGTAGAGACCGGAAAAAATCGCGAGTTCGATGACCTGCAGGCTAGACTCTACAGTCTTATGTACAAATATGTCGACATCAACTGCACATTGGTTGCTTCTTGTCACAGTGGAAGGCGACGATTGGACCAGCATTCTCCAGGAAGTGTCAAATACGGCGTGGGCCAATGGATTAAGCTATATAAACGCATGTGTTTTGAATTCTAGCTTGTCCTAAAATGATTTCACGAATTCTTCAGGTCTCTACCAATCAGTAGGGCCAGTGACTTTTCGCGTAAAAATTGGAGCACACAGTAGACTTCAATACTATATACATACCTCAGCTGTTGCTATACCTCCATTGGCTGCTGGTACCATGTCCGTCTTTGACAAAGCCACTCAGGGCTAAGTAACTACGACACTGAACCTTCGTGATTCGTGCGCAAACGGTTAACACGGGCCAGAACATTTTTTAGCCAATCAAAGAAGCTGGACGACCCTACAGTGCTTTGGACTGTATCTTGTCTCGGAATATTTTCGCGAAATATCAATGCCCCTACCAATCAGTATTTACGTTTCAAAAATTAAGCAGTGTGAATTAAAGAAATGTGTTGCTATGCTTAAGAACGTCACATTTGGCAACATATGCCTTTTGGGTTTTCCTTTTGTCTATGCAGGTGACCGATATTTAATTGTGACGTACGTGTCTGACGTAAGCATGCTTAGTGAGTTTTTTTTTCGTGTGTTTGTCTTTTATCTCCACACCCGAATCAGTTATATGAACCAGCGAAATACTAGTCACTGAAAGTCAGTTAATAAGCTGTCGCCAACCTGAAAATCAGTGGAATGACCTGGTGACGAATGCTCCAGAGTGGCGAAGTTTACTGGAATTCAGCGAATGAGCAAAATTACAGAAACTGAAATAAACAGTACGCTTTTAGTTGTGTACCGTAGATACTCTTCGCTGATTTCATATATTTAAAACAATTTGCGTCACTTAAATTTTAAATTTAATAATCCCTATTCTTGCTATAATTGTTTTTGGCTATTACATACAACCTTAGTTCAGGAAATCTCGCGTGCCTGACCACAAACGTTGTCTGCTCGCAAGCAAATTACTTTGTGGTTCATGTCCTATTATATTATTATTTATGGAAGTTTGTAAGGACAGCAGTGCGGCTAATGTTTAAAATGAGGAATGCAGAACTAATAAGTGAATAGAACCATAGCAGTAGGAAGACTAAGTAGGTATGAAGAAGACTTTCGCGATAATTTCCTGGATAACTATCTTGACTTCCGAGCAACCGACGTTTCGCCGTACATTTCATTAGGCATGTTCGTCTTCTCTTTACCGCGCTGAGGCGCAGGAGCGATAAGGGCGACACTGCCACGCGCATCAAGTGCGCCATCGCCACTAAGCGTGAGGCTTTGAACTGACATGCAGTATTCTCGTCGCTCTGCGTGTACCTATGGGAATTTCAGCTGTGACCATATTATTTTATGTGCGGAAAGTCTGCATGGAAAGTTAAACGCAGGGTCCTTGAGTAGTTTTACGTGTGTCTAACACGTATATTTTGAGTAATACAAAACGCTTTGGAAAAGCCTTTTGTATTACTCAAAAGTGGTTTTTCTAATGTGCGCGACGCGACGTCTTGAAAGTACTCAACAGCCCTCGTCTAGAGTGTGTGTTCTTTTCTTAGATCAGCACATTAGATGCACGTTTGATAGTTTCGCAATAAAACGTGAATGTCTAACATTCTGTAACGCAGTTGTGTCTCAAGTACCTTTCTCAGTATGAACTTCCACCAAAAAAACACATTGTGCCCTTTGAATAGAAGAACCATGCTACACGTGAGCAAGTAGGAGTACATATATTAATAAGCGTTTGTGGGTGTGTCAATGTGTTTGCTGTGTCTATAAATCTCAATTTACACGCAATTTTCAGGGCATTAAAAATTTTACGAACAAATAACTTTTTGTAACGATGTAGCCCGGGCTACGATGGAGAAAAGGTGTTTTTTTTTTAAAGCGACATCTTGAAAGGAGGCTGAGACGCGCCTAAAATCGCCTAGCATGTAAAACCCTATTCTCTCACTCGGCTGCTTCCACATTAGGCAACTGCGTTATGGCTGTTGCCTGGTTGAGAATTTGGCATAGGGAAATACATGTTAATGAAATTCGATTTTTTTTTGGCGTTCCTGTTAAAGATAGATATATATCTCCAGGGAATTTTTTGAGCAAAAAAATACGTGCTTCTTTGCTATCGAAGCCTTTTGTAACATTAATGTATAGCCTGTTTCGTAGGAAGGTCAGAAAATTTAATAATTAAATAAAAATTATTGAAAAACAAATTGTTATATTAGCCTCAATACAGAGTTTTAGAGTATTATTTAGCACACTTAGGTTTTTATTTCAAGTTTATATATACAAAATTGGCTTCAAAAAAACCGAATTTCATTAACATTTATTTCCCTATGCCAAATTACCGACCAGGCAACAGCCTTAAGAAGTCATTCCAGCGTTTAAGCGGCAATTTGCGACTCGCTTTAATCTCATTTCAAACGAGGGTAATAATTTAGTAATTATATCAATAAAAGCGTTACATTATTAATAATAATTTTTTATTTTGTTAGCAATACAGTCGCTTCAGTTTTGAATGCGTTCTCAGAAATCATGGTTTCATCACGAGCTTGAGGAATTATGGGTAATTATAAATATTACGATGAACTCATTCCTTACGTCCGATTCCTGAGAATGCTTTCCAGACAAGAACGACTGCGTATTAAAAATGATGCATGCGTAAGTTATAGCTTGGTTATTTCTCTTATTGCTTGAAACCATAACGAAATTAGCCTTGAAGTTAATGGTGTTATTGCGGCTTGCGTATTGCTGTTGAAAAGCTAGAACGACCTCAATCCAGAGGGGGAGAACCCAGTTATCTTGAATCTGCGTATTCCTTAATAACGTAATTTCCAGAACCAATATTTTTTGTCAAGTCACAGAGCCTCCCTAGTTGTCACGTGTATCTCACAGCAAGCAGTTGTGTCCATCCAAATTTCTAAAAACCTATGGAATAATTCAATGTAAATATTTTTTCAGGACCGAAACGAAAATCAGCATTTTGTTTCCAGTTCATACATTTGGTTACTGAAACACAAATGTGCTAGTTGGAAAGTGTCAAAGTCAACAAAAATCGTTGTGTAAGTATCCCTCTGTTTACGATATTTTTTTCCTTGTGTAAAGCAGTGTTTTTAAACTATTGCGGCGAAGCTGTGAATTTTATGAACAGAATACTGTGTTTAATCCGTATAGTCACCGCTTAAAATCCTGCGGAAAGAGAACACGTGCGAAGGTGGTTTAACGCTATTTTCCATCGCCGTCGCAATGCTCTCTTATGACCTCACGTCACCTTGGGGCATTTTACATTGTTGACTGTTATTTCTAAATCCAACTTCTTCTTCTTCCGTAACTCGTCCCATATCTACAACCGAACACAGAGCTTCCCGCATTATTAGATAATTGTGGCCCCACAAGGGAAAATATCAATATAACTGAAACAGTACAAACTTAAAAAAAATGATGTTAAGTAGACTTCAATGCCATGTCAAGCTTTGATTTTTTTAATGTCCGGTCATGAAGTTTGATCACGAAGATTTCTTTTTAAAAAAAAAATCGTAGATGTGTGGGATCTCTCCAAATTAGGTACTCTTGAGTTTTGTCAGAATTTATCGGTCTCATTTCGTCTCTTTCAAAGTTCAATATTCACTTAATTTCAAATGTTTGATTTTTAATATCCCTGTTTTAAAAAATGTGTTGAAAGTATGTTTATTGATGCCTGTCCTTGTCTTAAGATCCCATAAACAATTATCCGCATATCATGCTTCATCAGGCCAGCTTAAAGTTACACTGCACCGAACGGGTGAAGTGTGGCGAAGGTAGAAACACTCTCTAATTATGCATTAGGAAACATTTCCAGCTGCGCTTCTGCGAACACAAAACCCTTCAAACTATTGGTGTATAATTTTGTTAAGTCTGTGACTATATTTCCCCTCTTCAGTTTTAGATATTCTGTAGCAATATGTTGTAAAATCAATACATCCACCTCGCCTGATTTCATGTAATAAAATGTGTTTCAATGCAGGGAAGAAAAGATGCGCCAATCTCCAACGACGCAATGCCGCAGCGTTGTGGGTGTTTGCATGGCGCGGCCATCAAACAACTGCTACTGTAGCTTAGTTATCAGCGGTTTACACCCTCCGCACTCCCAACCCCCGTCCCTCCTGCGTGTGTTTTACTTGAGCGTCTTAAAGACCATTATAGACCTCTGGGTTTACTGGCTCCGTGGTTGTTAAGAAATACACGCTATTTGTTTTGTACGTCACTGTCCCCGCAGATTCTCTCTTTCAGGGTTTAATATACATTCAATTTCACATATTTGACTTTAAATATCCCAGTTTAAAAATGTGTTTTTAATGTGTTTATTGATGATTACTCTTAACTGAAGATCGCTGATACCATTTTTACGGTACGGCAGCAACGTTCTTGATGTTTGTCTTGATAAGTCATTATTTTATTTATTGTTTTTGGTAATATTTGTGATGCTATTGATCTGTTATTATTTTGGTTGCAATGTTCATGTGACATATGATATCAGTGTTGTAGCTGTTCAATTTTACATAGTTGTAGTGGTATCCTGTTTGAACTGGATTTTATTATAGCTATAAAAACTGCCATAGCTGCATTGCAGTAACAATTGTTAAGCTCTTCTATTCTGTTTCAACGTTACTCTAATTGGATGCAAAACTTTTGCAGCTTGTTGTACATGTTTCGGGTTATTCATCTCTCTCACAACAATCAGTGCAGTGGCCTTTTTGTTACAGCTTTGTTGCGACTCTTGATTATGAGTCGTTCACTTAGCTAACTTAACTTATCATCTTCTATGAGACACCCAATAAACATCTCGTATATATTGTGCTTCAATTATTTAAAAGTTTCTTAACGACGTGAGTAAAACATATGTTTCTACAATGGCTAAGATGATTGTGACAAGAATACTTTCCTTCAGATGGTAAACTACTTTCAATAACATTGTTATATATAAGATAAGGTGGAGATTGTTGTGTTGCGCTTTATTTTGAGGATTGTTTTCTTAAAGACTCGGTTGGTAAAAATTTGCTTACAGTTGACTTAAATGAGGAAAAAAAATTATTTTGTTTTTCCTCTTAAACATAGAATGTATTTCAACTCTTCCACTGTTGCAGAAGATCCGAACAGCATGTGACATTACTCCGTAGATGCCATAACACACTTTCCCAAAGTTTCGAAAAGGTTTTTTTTTTTTTCACAAATAACGAGTAGTCATAAAACCAACTACGTTTCGTGTGAATTTTAGTAAACAGTAAACAGTTGACAGGCCAGTCTCAAGTTAAAAAGCTCACTGGAGGGTAAAGGAGGTCTGGATGGGACCAACCGGCGTGACGTCAATAGTCAGACAACGAAGACAGCGTATACCTGCACGACTCCATAACATTTCTAAATGTGTACGATGTTACCGAAAAATAAAATAACATATTTTTATCGAGTGAATGACTACTTGTAGGATGGTAACAAAAGTTAAAACTACACTGTAAACCTGAAAGAGTGAGAATTGAGCAATATCAGTAAAAAAAAAAAAAAAGTGAAAATGGTGTGACTGATAATCAGTGCAAGATAGCTAATTATTTAAAATTATGACTGAATTTCCCAGGTTGATTTGTAATGCCCACAGAATGTCGAGAACTCGACTGCCATAAGTCACTCGTTCCAAGTTCATTTGCTTGATTCGCCAGTATTTCACTTATTGTTATCACTTATTAGGGCATTTTAAAAGAAGTTATGGCCAAATGACTCTGATATATAATAGAAGGCAGATACCGAAAATTAGTAAAGAAGGAGGACATTAAATGTCAGAAACTGCCTAATACACGACATAGGCTTCCGCTAAAGCTTTGATTTTAAAACAGTTCGAACGCCCTCCTAGAAACTCTCTCCGCCTAGCTACGTTGCCAAAATAACAGAGTAAGGTTTCCAAGCCTAGTACAAATTATCATCTTGCTTCAAATTTCCATTGATTGAATCCCGGGGGCATCGTGAAGCCTTTCAAAGTTTAGCGGGTTTTCGCCTGATAATCGTGATTCCGTCACCGTTCACACTTATTCGAAACGGTTGGTCTAACCATTCTGATATTTCCAGCAAAACAAAAAACAACTTCAGTGATCTGAACGTATACGCGGGAAATGCATTGATTAAATTAATGGATTTATTATTTTTTCTCTAACGGGTCTCACAGACACAACCTAAAGGTTTGAATATTTACCCTGGATAAACTGACAGAGCAGCATGTTATACTTCATTCATGATTAATTTAAAAGTTTCGAGAGTGAAGTTGATTTCATATTCTGTCCACTGTGCAGCCTTCTGGTATATTTAATTTTTAACATTACCATCGACACGTAATGGAACTTAAGGCCACGTAAGCGCCAATCAGGTGACACTGTGATATATTAAGCTAAGTATAACCATTACGCCAGATTTTACTGTTACGTGTATAAAGCAAATAATACAGCAAATAAAACCCAATTTCAGCGACCAGCAATTGAAAAACTAAATTTTTAAACTAATGTTAATTAAAATAGTCACATTTTGTAATCGGTACGCAGCATGGCGGCGAATGTTCTATTCAGCTATAAAGCAGGAATTTATACAAAAAAAAAAGNATTTTGTAATCGGTACGCAGCATGGCGGCGAATGTTCTATTCAGCTATAAAGCAGGAATTTATACAAAAAAAAAAGTATTTTATAAATTGTAACCTAACTGTTAACGCATCTAAAATATCTGTTTTGCAGGCTGTTGAGTTTTGTACTCTCTTCACTTTTCCAGATATGATTCCTCATACTTGGCAGCTTTAAATGGATAACGACNGGCTGTTGAGTTTTGTACTCTCTTCACTTTTCCAGATATGATTCCTCATACTTGGCAGCTTTAAATGGATAACGACTTGGTAACTTCGTGATAATAACGTACGTCAGGCTTGAATTGACAATACTTTTCAATACTCACGCTGGTGACACTTGTTCACTGGTTACTGCTTAAGTTACCAATTTTGCTTTAACGGTTACTTGAGCACTTTTTTTAAATCTCTGCTTAGTATCTAATTTTCCTTCTGATCTTGTATCCTTCCGCCATATGTAAAATTGACATTGGCATGGGCCTGATCAATATATTCAAGTGCCATGCAAGTGAAACCGTATAATTGTTAGTATAGTAGCTGTGTTACTTATACGCAAATTCATACTCTATCAAGTGAAATATGGTTCAGTGAAAAAAATTAAAGCGCGTGCTTTAAGTTAAAATCCGTTACCAAAGAATAATGCCAAATTTGTAGGTTTCAGTAAAATAGAGCACATGGCCGTATTTCAACATTAGGGGGGAATCCCTGAGCGGAAAGAATGTTGTAGAAAGGACGAAGCTCTTACAGAAATTCTCCGCGTTTTTTGAAGCTAGTTCATTGCTTAGACACGAGGTAGCTCTGTAATCGCTTCCGTATACTCGCACCANTTCTCCGCGTTTTTTGAAGCTAGTTCATTGCTTAGACACGAGGTAGCTCTGTAATCGCTTCCGTATACTCGCACCACCGTTGTGTGGAGTAAACGTCTGTAGAAAGTCGTAGCCGTACCTAATGCGCATGCTCTAATGTAATTGTATACTAATGTACGTTTACGTTATACAAATGGCTTTGCCACAGTGTTTAAAACTGTTTCCCAACATCCTTTAATTTGGATGACTATTAAAAAGTCAACATTTATTGTGTAACTGACTGGAGCAGGACGTATAACATTTTTTCGTTCATAAATAACTCTGCATATATGTCCGCAAGGACTGAATTGCATAACAGATATAAAAGTAATAGGTGATAGTTATCAAACAAATTATAAATACGCACGATAAAACTGTGTGAAAAATAGCGACATATTCACCAATAATCCTTTGTTGGTATATATTTCAAACAAAATAAATCAACTCGTATTATAGGTTAGTTCTGGTTAGGTAAGTTTGAACTATAAAAACACGCATTCACCCACTGTTCTCGGTTAGTTTGGGATACTACAGACCTCAAAAATGTTTGAAACCTCCGGGATTTCTGAATTACCAGGTAGCTAATCGCAAAAAAGAAAGTATGGGATGAAATTCACTTTGTGATCAGAATGCCACGCCAGACTTGAATGTTATATTGTAATACGCCGACTGTCTAGCAAATATCCTTCACGTGCAACTAACTACAGGTGGTGCAAATTTTTTTTTTGAGGTGTGTAATTGCATGCGCGTCGCATGCGTATAAATGATGGCCGTCCACAAATGCATTCACAGATATTACGGCCTCGGCAGTTCACATACTCGTGTGTGGGCAGACAAGTGGCTATCGCAAGCAGTCTCGCCTCTTTCTGGAGCCCAGTTGCAGAAACGAATTTCAGTACTTGTTCCGAGATCCGCTTTCACGTGATCCTGGATCAGCGGTCAGAAAAGTTAAACAAACCTTGATAAAGACAATGTCGCTGGTCGGCGGGTTTTCTCGGGGATCTCCCGTTTCTCCCACCGTTTCATTCCGGCGCTGCTCCATACTCACCTCAATCACAGTCGTCGGTTCTCAAGACCTCGCTGTTAAGAGCCGCCAAAATCTCTTCGCTCGCCCCCCTTGATCAAGACGTGATCTGAGTTGTTTTGAACTTGATTCGCAACCTCTGCGTTTGTGTGGTTCATATCACGACCTAGAGATTATTTTACTAACCCAACTCACACATTTTCATTTGAAATAAATGTTTAAGTGAGAAGAATTTAACAGAAATGCATTCCGTTTATTTCAGAAACTGCTAAAGTTCTTAAACTCTAACTTGCATTAAGTTAATCCCATTTACAAATTTAATATTTTATAACAAAATATTTTACTGGGTTTTTGGTTTTAAGTCAGTGCATTTAATCGCAAAAATATTATGGAAAATTGTAAATCAGTTACGAAATTGTAAAAATTGAAATAAACTCAAATGCATTCCACAAACCAAAATATTATCAGAGGAACACTGATGTCACAATATTTTGGCCAATGGAAACTCAACGGCAATGTTCTGTACAGTGTTTGCCATCTATTCGGTTTAACCTCAGTTCATATGATCCGAAATCAAGGAAACTCAGATTTTGTTTGTGTAACACGCGTATCTCTAATCCGTAAATCATATATGAGCCAAGATTAGTATATCCCGGTTCAAAGAGTGGAATGGGGCAACCGGCCATCAGTAAGTCAATCACAGTCTTAGTAATACTCTGATATATCCACATTCGCGGGAGATTAGATTTTAGGTCCGTATCGTCAGAACGGCACCTTATCTTGTTCCCGATTTTTAGAATGTTTGCGAGGTCTTNATTTTGTAATCGGTACGCAGCATGGCGGCGAATGTTCTATTCAGCTATAAAGCAGGAATTTATACAAAAAAAAAAAGTATTTTATAAATTGTAACCTAACTGTTAACGCATCTAAAATATATGTTTTGCCGGCTGTTGAGTTTTGTACTCTCTTCACTTTTCCAGATATGATTCCTCATACTTGGCAGCTTTAAATGGATAAAGACTTGGTAACTTCGTGATAATAACGTACGTCAGGCTTGAATTGACAATACTTTTCAATACTCACGCTGGTGACACTTGTTCACTGGTTACTGCTTAAGTTACCAATTTTGCTTTAACGGTTACTTGAGCACTTTTTTTAAATCTCTGCTTAGTATCTAATTTTCCTTCTGATCTTGTATCCTTCCGCCATATGTAAAATTGACATTGGCATGGGCCTGATCAATATATTCAAGTGCCATGCAAGTGAAACCGTATAATTGTTAGTATAGTAGCTGTGTTACTTATACGCAAATTCATACTCTATCAAGTGAAATATGGTTCAGTGAAAAAAATTAAAGCGCGTGCTTTAAGTTAAAATCCGTTACCAAAGAATAATGCCAAATTTGTAGGTTTCAGTAAAATAGAGCACATGGCCGTATTTCAACATTAGGGGGGAATCCCTGAGCGGAAAGAATGTTGTAGAAAGGACGAAGCTCTTACAGAAATTCTCCGCGTTTTTTGAAGCTAGTTCATTGCTTAGACACGAGGTAGCTCTGTAATCGCTTCCGTATACTCGCACCACCGTTGTGTGGAGTAAACGTCTGTGGAAAGTCGTAGCCGTAGCTAATGCGCATGCTCTAATGTAATTTTATACTAATGTACGTTTACGTTATACAAATGGCTTTGCCACAGTGTTTCAAACTGTTTTCCAAAATCCTTTAATTTGGATGACTATTAAAAAGTCAACATTTATTGTGTAACTAGCTGGAGCAGAACGTATAACATTTTTTCGTTCATAAATAACTCTGTATGTATGTCCGCAAGGACTGAATTGCATAACCGAAGTAAAAGTAATACGTGAGAGTTATCAAACAAATTATAAATACGCACCATAAAACTGTGTGAAAAATAACCACATATTCACCAACATACCTTTTTTGGTATATATTTCAAACAAAATAAATCAACTCGTATTATAGGTTAGTTCTGGTTAGGTAAGTTTGAACTATAAAAACACGCATTCACCCACTATCCTCGGTTGGTTTGGGATACTACACGCCTCAAAAATGTTTGAAACCACCGGGATTTCTGAATTACCAGGTAGCTAATCGCAAAAAAGAAAGTATGAGATGAAATTCGCTTTGTGATCAGAATGCCACGCCAGACTTGAATGTTATATTGTAATACGCCGACTGTCTAGCAAATATCCTTCACGTGCAACTACAGGTGGTGCATTTTTTTTTTTTGAGGTGTGTAATTGCATGAGCGTCGCATGCGTATAAATGATGGCCGTCTACAAATGCATTCACAGATATTACGGCCTCGGCAGTTCACAGTCGTCGGTTCTCAAGACCTCGCTGTTAAGAGCCGCCAAAATCTCTTCGCTCGCCCCCCTTGATGAAGACGACGTCGCTGGTCGGCGGGTTTTCTCGGGGATCTCCCGTTTCTCCCGCCGATTCATTCCGGCGCTGCTCCATACTCACCTCAATCACAGTCGTCGGTTCTCAAGACCTCGCTGTTAAGAGCCGCCAAAATCTCTTCGCTCGCCCCCCTTGATCAAGACGTGATCTTAGTTGTTTTGAACTTGATTCGCAACCTCTGCGTTTGTGTGGTTCGTATCACGACCTAGAGATTATTTTACTAACCCAACTCATACATTTTCATTTGAAATAAATGTTTAAGTGAGAATAATTTAACAGAAATGCATTCCGTTTATTTCAGAAACTGCTAAAGTTCTTAAACTATAACTTGCATTAAGTTAATCCCATTTACAAATTTAATATTTTATAACAAAATATTTCACTGGGTTTTTGGTTTTAAGTCAGTGCATTTAATCGCAAAAATATTATGGAAAATTGTAAATCAGTTACGAAATTGTAAAAATTGAAATAAACTAAAATGCATTCCACAAACCAAAATATTATCGGAGGAACACTGATGTCACAATATTTTGGCCANAAAATGCATTCCACAAACCAAAATATTATCGGAGGAACACTGATGTCACAATATTTTGGCCAATGGAAACTCAACGGCAATTTTCAGTACAGTTTTGCCATCTATTCGGTTTAACCTCAGTTCATATGATCCGAAATCAAGGAAACTCAGATTTTGTTTGTGTAACACGNCGGTTTAACCTCAGTTCATATGATCCGAAATCAAGGAAACTCAGATTTTGTTTGTGTAACACGCGTATCTCTAATGCGTAAATCATATATGAGCCAAGATTAGTATATCCCAGTTCGAAGAGTAGAATGGGGCAACCGGCCATCAGTAAGTCAATCACTATCTTAGTAATACTCTGATATATCCCCATTCGCGGAAGATTAGATTTTAGGTCCGTATCGTCAGAACGGCACCTTATCTTGTTCCCGATTTTTAGAATGTTTGCGAGGTCTTNAGATTAGATTTTAGGTCCGTATCGTCAGAACGGCACCTTATCTTGTTCCCGATTTTTAGAATGTTTGCGAGGTCTTCGTTGCGTTCGTGTAGTGTTTTGTGTAACTAGAATTCTATATCGTGATTTTTTTATATTTATGTAATTGTTTGTACTCGTTCTGGAGCTTATGGTAGTTCTGACTGTAAGGCCACGTATAGGGCCTCGTGCTTGACGAAGTTAGGACGCGTTCCGTTCCCTGCGTAAATTCAATTGCCAGAAAACTCGTGTGATGTCGTTCTTTTCGTCTTGTTGATTAAAAATAAAGATGGAGACTGCAGAGTATGTAAACAAACTTGGCTAACCTAAACTTTACTATCCTTATTAGATGTCGATGTGCGTAGTGCATGTAGCTTGATCGTACTGGGAAGTGTAAAAATGCACGCGTCTCTAGATAGACGCCGGCACTAAATAAGAGCACCGCTAAAGATATTTAGCTTTCCAACCTGTCTTGCAGCACATTTCCGCCAGCAACTCGCGGGCAACGTGACGTCAGCGCGAGAATCATTTGTGCTCCAGATCACGTTTAGTTGATGCGCGTGATTGGCTACAAGTAGAATGACGTAGGCGGTACACTGATGAGCCTGCAGCGAGGGATCGGCAACAACTTCTTGCGCACATATCGCGTCGTAGAGGAGACAGGATTCGGCCTGAGTGAAACACGAGCTGTGTCCGAATTCCCCAGCTGAAGGACTTTGTCTGCTTCCGTACGACCCAGAAAAGTGCATCTTTAACTTCTGACTAGTCAAAATGACACAGCCCAGGCCTATATGAACTGTTGTAACTCATGCAGCGAGAAATCACACTTGGCACTGGTGATTAATAAAACATCACAGAATTGGAACACAACACTTCCACGATAATAAAGTAGCCTCGAAATATTAAAAACGTATTTATTCTCGTAGTCCACGTTATTTTAAGAATAAAAATTTTTGGTGTGCGCGTACATCAAAGTCGTGACGTCAACTTTGCCGCTTTTCGAATTCACTCCAAGGTCACGAATGCACCTAAGACGTCCACTCCAGCCAAGTGGACAAGACACGCGCCCTTCCTCAAGCCGTTGGTTGGTTTTCGATGCTCTACTGTTAGAAGTATTTAATTTTTCGGTGTTCATAACTTTGCACGGCCGCAGAAAACGCTCGGTGCTGCCACACAGGCAAGCGGAATTCGCACGAACTAAAATCCGACGTGACAGAATCGAGACGGAGTGGAACAAGGACGCTCGTGTTCACCCACACACACTTCGTCAGGAAGGGAGTAAAGGGTCATTATACACGGAGGGCTCAAGGGCAAGTGAACGTCAAACTGAATTTGAACACAAAAACTGTCTCCCGTCTCCTCTGAATGACCGCAACGGCGCACGTGTTTGACTCTCTTAGAAAAGAGAAGCAGCGATAGTCACTTGTTTACAGTTCTACCTCGAATGCGTTGGGCCAGTTACTAAGGTAAGAAAGAGTGAAGACATTTTTTTTCACCCTTCCATGCCCATTGTAGAGTATCGTCTGTGTTTCACAGGAATGTTATATTTGACGGGTACTGTACACTGTGTGGTTCGTTGTCCAAGGTCGTTTCTGTGGGTAACTGATTCGAAAACCGTGCTACCGCTCTACGTTTTAACTGGTTCATATTATTGACGTCGAATTCAAAACCTGCAGCTTATTGGATGCGATAACGAAACAGGTTCTTTAACAGCCTAAGTACAGCACGTATCAAAACTTTTCTTATTTGCAACACCAGAAAATATAAATTATGCCTCTTAGTGCTGTTTATACTCAACAGTGGGTCTCAGAACATTCGGTCTTCCCCTTCCGCTCCATAGCTGCTGGGTAACCTTTGGAACGTGATCGACGCACGTAGAAGCTCCCGGGAGTTTGTGGTGATGACCGGGGGGAGGAGGGGGGCAACGGCCGGGAGCTCCTGCCCCCCAGACAGAGGTCACAGCCGGTCGGAATGGGAGCGTCACCGTGGTGTCGCTCTGTGCGTGGCTGACTGACTGACTGACTTCATTATCTCGCGTTCTCTTGATTAGAAGCGATTGTGACGGCATACGGGGCCACTCCAGAAGCCCACGCACGCGCGCCCCCGGGGCGAGAGGGGTCCAGCAGGAGCCTGACCCACCAAGGACGAGGGGAGTCAGGGGAGGAGGAGGATCGACGACAGACAGTTTTCGAAATGCCGCCGAGACGGACGGCAGCGCCCGGGATATCATCCACCGACGACGTCCGACGNGACGACAGACAGTTTTCGAAATGCCGCCGAGACGGACGGCAGCGCCCGGGATATCATCCACCGACGACGTCCGACGTCGCTTCCGTCTGGACGACGGCTCGCGCTGATTTATCGTCCCCCCTCCCTACCTACCGCTCCCGTCGTTTACTCGCAAAGAAATAGACGCGAAACTAAGAGTAAACCGAGAATTCGAGAAAAAAAAAAGTGTTCCGACGTTACTCACTCTCCCGTTGCGCAGATGTTTTTCGGTCGACTGTCGTTCAGCACGATTATGTTCGCCGTGGCACACAGTCTGCACGTGTCTGCCCTGAACAACGTGTGGGCCAGGAGTGAGGCGTAGGTGAGTAGACAATTCATGCATTGCAAATCGAAAGCTCGTGTCAGACTGTTTTTATTAAGCTGTATTTTTTTTTTCAAGCTAATATATTCTTCCCTGGGATAGTTCTTATCCGTAATACGTCTCCTCGGATTATTGCGTTTCCTTGTGTCCCTGTAAAATAAGTTAAGTGTTTGTTGACACGGAGTAATTAACTCCAAATAGCAGCAGAATTTAAACTTTCTTATTATGAAAAGAAAAAAAGAAAAAAAAAGTAAAATCGTAATTAACATGCCTATACCAATAAGTTTCAGAATCGTAAATGCTGGTTTGTGTAACCTGAAATTCGCAGGGCATTAACACGGAACCTGTGTAAAAAAATTATCCAATATTTTCTTACTTTTTATACTTGTATTGAAATTGTAGTTTACCTTTTTACGTGTTATATCCTAGTATTTCATTTTTCATCTTCGTGTTATAATTTAATTATTACACTAATATACTTTGTTAAAATGTTTTAACCTGCTTTTTAAAGTCCTTTTTTAAGTGGGATAGGTTTCTAAAGGGGCAGTCTTTATTACATCACTAATTGGAGTAGAACATCAAATTTATTCGTTCGTAAAATACTTTTTAAATAATTCGTTATACATGTCCTCAAAGACTTCATTGCATAAACGAAATGAAAGTAATACATCAAACAAATTATAAATGTATCAATTTTTTTTCAAGTAGGCTATTGTTTGAAAGATAAGACTAAAAGCTGACGAGTACTGATAAAGCGATTTGCTCTAAAATTACGTCCTTGTCAGAGTTCGGAAAGATATGACTAGTTCTTTACATAATAAATCTCATTTACAAATCAAAACGTATAAAATGTTTGAAGTACAATTTCCCCAGAATAATATAAATTTCAACTTATTATGCTATACACATTTTAAAATTATTTTATTCAGCGCTGCTTAACTTAATTATATGAAGAAAAAAAATAGTTCAGTAATATCAATAGTTCTGTAGTGCGTGCAGTTTTATGGATGGTATTTTAGTAATAAGCATAAAACAATACATGTACAAACATTTCACAAATTTCGTTGCAAGATATCAATTTTCTTAGACTTGCAATGCGCACATTATCGAGTTGCTGTTTAGATATGCTAGCGGACGTGTGTGGTACTCAACAGGTGGATGTTATTGAATACGATATCCTCTGGAAATGGGCAGGTTTCTCTAAAGACAAAAGTTCGTTTGTCCCTGATAATTAATATTATAGGTAAGGAAGTTAGAAAAGTAGTAGTATATTTGATAAAGAAAACTTATTTTATTCTAAACGCAAGAAATTGTGTGTGTTGTATGGTACAATAAAAAAATAATAATCTTAAATGCAACATATTTTATTATACACTAAATATTGTTTTGTGATGTTAACAATAATATTTTGTAGTAAACAGAGTTTTATTTTCATTTCATGCCCTAGGCGACTGAAAAGTTTAATATCGGTTTGAAAACAAATATTAAATTGTTAATTTTCTAGCTAACTTGATTTCTGCTACATGCAACACTTTATACTGCTTTTTTTTAAAACTGTTCCACGCTCTGGACTAGTACACAAAGTGAAGGCATGTTACCCCACAGAGTAAAAAAGGTGGTAGTGTTACCCTTCCTTACGTAAGTGTTAACACTTGGGTATCGAACCCAGAGCCTACGAAACACAGTTCGACTTTATAGAGTTTTCACCAATTACAGTAAGAGTTGAATGCCTTCTGTACTAAGATGCTTGCTACGACCATGCATAACAATTCCTGCAACAATTGCCGCTGCATTGCATGATGGCAAACTTTTAAAATATTATTGTGCCAGAACCTTTCCATAGCCAATTAGAATCCATTCCTTTTACTACACTCACCAAATTCACTTTCACAACTTAACATTTCCGTTCCCGAAACTAAACATACATTTTGTGTTTTTAGTTTTGCGTGTTCATTTGTTTCTTTCACACGTAGTTTGTGAAAATGAAAACTGCAGAAGTTAAAATAATTATTACGTATTCATCACGATTGTTCACTAACAATATGTGGATATGCAAAAAAAAAAAAAAGAATAATCATACATGCTACAAGTAGACCAACCCACTAAAGAGTAAAAATTAAAATTATGCCTTCTGTTAGTAAAATGTTTCCATTTGGGAGTGAAATCCTTTTGGCCGACTAACAAAAACATCTAGATTTATTGTCAGTTGTAGCACATGATTTTTGTAGTGGCAGTGATTACGGGTATAATTATGATAACGCATAAATTGTTCTACAAACCGCTCGGTATAAGCGCATGCATTCAACACTAGACGCTATAATGGAGCCACATATATNGCATAAATTGTTCTACAAACCGCTCGGTATAAGCGCATGCATTCAACACTAGACGCTATAATGGAGCCACATATATCACGGTTACTTCAACGTTTTTTTTAAACCCTGCTTGGTTTTTTCTGTTAAACAAAAATAAACCAGTCATCCACAATATAAAAATTCCTCGTTTTAAAAATAAAATTTTCCTACTTAGGAGAGCGGGGTTCGATTCCCAGCGAGGTCGCTCCCGAATTTTTGCACTTGTCAATCGTGCCGGACGATGTCGATCGTCTACTGGTTTTCTCGAGGATCTCCTGTTTCCCCCTGCACTTGCATTCTGGCACTGCTCTATACTCACCTCGTTTCACCATTNGGTTTTCTCGAGGATCTCCTGTTTCCCCCTGCACTTGCATTCTGGCACTGCTCTATACTCACCTCGTTTCACCATTATCGGCTATCAAGACCCTGGTGTTAAGGGCGGCCCAAATCTCCATACCCATTCTCTCATATTTTATAATCGCATTCAGCATAGCAAAATGAAAATCCGTCAGTTTTCATTTTCGTTCCTTTTTACAAAGTTACAGGTAAGGATTTTTTATCCAAGCGTTTATGTCTTATGTATTTAATCCTCCATGAACTTATAATATTGGATTTTAGTTTACTCAGGGCTTGATCGTATGCCTGAGTCAATGTTTAATAGCGAGAAAAGTCGAGCTAGTCTTGCCAGTGGATGATGTGTTCTACGTTTCACCTCATTTCACTGACTTCCTTCCCGAAACAGCATGAAGCATAGGCTTTTGATATATTTTCATTGATAGGTTTGTGATAGTAAATATGTACCTAGCTTCCAGCTTGATTAAATATTCGTGGGTTAAATTACTTTTCTGGAGTAGTGAAATTTATTCTGCAGCTCTTCCGGAAACTTTTCGCCCTCTTATCTCACGGAGTTAGTGATCACGGAAATGTTTGCCATTTGATCGAGCTCTAATAATTTACACTTTTACAGCCATTCGTGGGTAGGGCATGGTTGTGATGGTATCGTGTGGTCTGCGATACACACACGTCAAACAGCAGTTACCTTAAATAGGCTACAAGCAGTGGAAGGGACTGCGTTTGAGCATGCTAGGGAGTCATTAGTGGCCTAAGTGCCATTTGATTAGTCTGTAAAGTGGTGTATCCAGGGTGGACCCTAATTGGAGCTATCCTTTAACATTGTTCATTGATCTTCCTCCCCTTCCCTCAAAGAGGTGTTTTGTGATTTACAATCGTCTTACCCTACCCCTCAGGAGCTGTTCGGAGGTTAGCCGACTAATTCGTGGGTACTCTTTACGGCGGACAAAGCGCCCAAGCTACATATGAGGGACTTTGAAATTGTTTAAGGGTAGGTGATGGTTGAGGAGATGAGAGGAGGGAAGGGTTGTGGTATTGGATGTATAGTGGGGTCCTCCTTGGTTCGAATCCCATCGTTGGTAATTAATGCGTAATTACATTTGTACTTTCATAGTTCTTGGTTTGA
This sequence comes from Clitarchus hookeri, assembly GCA_002778355.1. Classification (NCBI taxonomy): domain Eukaryota; kingdom Metazoa; phylum Arthropoda; class Insecta; order Phasmatodea; family Phasmatidae; genus Clitarchus; species Clitarchus hookeri. Next base: position 69,938 of record NQII01006308.1, read on the forward strand.
ATCCCATCGAGGATAATTAAAGCATAATTATGTTTGTAATGCCCTAGTTCTTGGTTCGAATCCTATCGAGACTAATTAAAGCACAATTTCATTTTGACTGGCATAGACCTTGGTTCGAGACCTACCTACGGTAATTATATTAAATTATTTGTATTTGCATAATGAGTAACTGCGTAATAAACCATAACGAAAGTAATGAGAGAGACTAAGTGCATGTACCGAGAGAGTAATTACACACTAAGTACAATTGTTTACCGATGGGATGCCGAAACACAACTGAGGGGGGTGAGGTGTTCTTCGGTTCGAGTCCCGTCGAGATTAATTAAAGTATAATTACAGAGGTCAATTACATTTAAGCAAGTACTTGTAATTACACGACCAACCTCTATGAAAGTCAGTAGCATACTGAACTCTAACACAGAGAATGAACTTGAATAATAATAAATAGGAATAATTGCGTACCGAGAGTAGTTACACAGAGACAAAATACGTCAGCAGCAAGTACACATCCGAAAAGCTCGGAGGCTGGATGCAGACTGAGTTTAAGACACTAATATATTTTGACTTTGCTCTCATCATCTTGGACGACATACGAAGATAAATTTTATTTTTAATTAATGCATATTAAAGAGATGTGACCCAAATCCCTGTTGTAAAGATCACCTTTAATTTAAATATATTGTTAAAATAAATATAGCCACACAATCATGCTAATATCATGTCAGGATAATTCAACCAAAAACACAAAATTCTGCAGAGACCACGAGTACCTAGAGGGGACAAGCCCTTGCCGTCGGGCGAGAGTGTTTGCATTTTCCCCACTAGGAGCGCTGTGCGGCGAGGAGAGCCAGTCGACCGGCAGACGCGAGAGAAACAGCATCAAGGCACTCCCTGAAGAACGGAGGAAGGGGTAGACAGCCCTGAGGAAAGACTAGGGGGCGAGCGTGGTTCCATTGAATGCCGATAGGCGCGCGGAGATCGTGGTGGGAGACAGTCTGCCTTCACCCTTGGGAACATGAACGCTCTCAGAATGTAGGAGGGGTGAGGGGGTGTCACACATCCCATCGTGTAATGATCGCCTGCTTGCCAGGCTATCACATACTTCCAAATATTGCCGATGGGCATGCTGAAATCGTGGCGGTAGAGCTCAGTATGCCTTCATCCTCGCACGAGAGAATGCTTTGATGTGTCTCAGACCTTTTTGGATTGTACGCAATGAGAAGATTTATTAAATTTTACCTTGCAACGTGATTATCTACTGTTATGTGTTTTGAACGTGTAAACTTTACTTAGAATATTGAGACAAAATATTTAATAGTGTTTTACTCATTGTTTTGTGTTTTTGTGTATGTATTCACAATATTGTCTTACGTATGTAAATAGGGAGAATCTTTAACTGATTCTCTAAAAAATGATTCCTCGGCTTATATGTGAGTTTATATAAATAACATACAACAACAAAATTGTGTAACATAAGCTATTTTTATTTTTATATTATATGAAAATTTTGTAATATAGTTTTCTGCCAATAACAAAACAAGAAAAGGGTGTTTGCTGTACTATATTCATTAAGTTATTTTATATCACTATTTTTGGTTTTGTAGATTTGGTAGTAAACTGGATAGGAATTGTTTTAACTAAATTCCATCCAAGATAGTCTGAGGAAAGCCAGGACGAATATATTGCCACAAATTTATTTACATATACTTAGATAATCAAATAAGTGTTTTCGAGTCATCAATAAAAGATGCTATAGACATACCACTGAGCTGAAGTAGAAAACTATTTATGAAGAATAAATAAATAAACAGCAGAAGTCCTAGAAAACTTCCATGTGAAACTTCTGCAACAGTATCAATTTCTTGTGACTCAGGCATATGCATATTCGTTAAATTACTCTCTTTTTCTATAAATGCTGGCTATTTTCCGCCTGTTTGTAAAGAATTATTTTAATAAAGATTTTGCATTTTCCATAATAAGAAAGTTGCCAATTTTTGGCAANGATATTCCGCCTGTTTGTAAAGAATTATTTTAATAAAGATTTTGCATTTTCCATAATAAGAAAGTTGCCAATTTTTGGAAATATTTTGTAATCAACAGTGTAAAATGCTTTCGATAAGTAGAGGAATATTCCCATTGCTCTAATGTACTTAATAGTGGCAAGTAAAAATCTTTTCAACAAACTGACTTTGTGCACTCTGGTTTTTTATTTCCATTCAAGAAAAGCATGCTGAAAGATATAAATGACTGCTAAACTAGTGAGGGAGAGTGCTATGATATTTTCAATTCACGAGCACCTGAGGAAAAGTTAATCACAGTGGTTGATATTTGTGGTATTCAGGTTATTTAAAAAAAAAAAGTATTCAGATGTTATTCCTAGGGTAGTTTTTCAAAGGTTTATTTCAAAAAATCCTAATAAACCGTGAATGGACTAAATTAAAGTATTCCATTAAAAAAAAACACAGTTACAGATACACTCACGCCTACAAAACACATCTCTCAAACCTTCCACACAATATGAAGAATAACTATCAAGCCCTTTAAGTTACGTAGCATTGAGTACACCACGTAGTTATATATATATATACCTGTATATATATACACACATCCTGTATATATATAAATAGGATGTATCAGTACAGCGGTTACAAACTTCCAGGAGAGATAGAGTACACCTAAACGATCGTAAATCACATAGCAATGCGTGGTCGGAAAATATTTCCTGGCGCGGTAGTGACGACACAAGCACAGAAGAAAGGAAGGACACGAACAGGGTCATCTGTTGCTTCGGTTTGCGTAGCGACATCTATCGCGTACACCAGCCAAAGACGTCCCAGCATTCTTGCTGTACTACAAGAAAATAAACATGTTTTCTCACCCTGTTCGTGTCCTTCCTTTCTTGTGTTTTGTGTCGTCACTACCGCGCCAGGAAAGCGTTTCCGACCATGCATTGCTATGCGATTTCCGATCGTCTAGATGTACTCTATCTCTCCTGGAAGTTTGTAACCACTGTACTGATACGTCCTGTATATATATACAAATATGTAGAATGGATAATTTAGAAGGAAGCAAAAACATTCTGAAATTCGTTACAGTTACGCAGTTATTTTAAACTGTAATTTTAACTTTTACGGGCAGAGTTTCGGTAAAGTGAATTGCAAGGACAGGAGTGAAATGTCGTCTCTGCCCTTCATGTGAATAGTTGGATGGGTAAGTGGACTCTCGTCCATTCCTTTCCTTTTTCTCCTCGGTACCTGTGTCAATGACTCAGAATTCACATGCACATCTCGAACCGCGAACGTAAGCTGTAAACACAAGGAGGCAGATTATCTCGACACGTGGTCACAGAAGTTAAAACTCAATCAAAACGTTTAGAAATTGTAATGACCTCGTCGTGCCTAACTATGTCAACATATTAGACGGCAGTTTCTTACTAAAAACGTTTGCACAATTCAAAAATTAAGCAGTAAGCAGTAGGATTTAACAGTGAGCAGTAACATCACATAAATATAAGCTTAAAATATTTAGGGGGGTAGGGGACAATAATTACCTTGAACAAACACGAAGACACGGTCCAGCCAGCGTAGATGCAATTTCGCGCTCGCTGAACTAAACCGTCTCGCAGCACTTGTTCCGCCCAGGCAGTCGTTCCGAAACGAGTGACAGAGAGAGGGGGGGTAGAAAGGATAGATAGAGAGGAGGGAGCCGCTTTGCGAAGGAATTCGTGATAATCCTTTAGAGTTTGCTAACCGCGGCACTTAAGGGCCTGTTGACGATGAATATTTTTGTTCCATCAAATTTTCTGCTAACACTGAGCAGTTAGTCATTTTATTTTGGAAGTTGATTCATAAATTTTAGTATGTGAATATAATTATTTTCTAAATAAATTAAAGACGTAAAACATTTAACTTTAACTTTCTAGTTCTGTATGGTATTTCATAACGAAGAATCTTAGAGAACGTTTTTGTTTCTGTGGTTTTATTTTAGTCCTACGAATTACCTTTTTTAATTTATACAAGTAATTTTTCACTCGAAACGAATGAAACATCGCAATTACTCTACAACCAGGTCAAATCCGATGTGAATAATCACAAAATACATTGTACACACAGTTTGATTCCCATATTTTTATTGTTGCATAATACCTCCATTTTCGATGCAAATACGACTAACATTGAACACAGTCAACATAAGAAGTTAATTTAATATTTCTTTTTAATATTACAAAACACTTTAATTTATATTTCCTTTTTAAAAATTGGCAACATTATTTTGTTACATAAACTAGATTTCATGAATCTACAAACCCTTTCCCAAACATATGATAAAGAAAATCTTTCCAACTTTTTTTATTTAAGGAGCGTGCAACATTTACCCCTCTTAGGTTTAGCCCCAGAAACGTTTCGATTGTGGAAAGTAGCGAAAGTTACTTCTACAATTGAAATGGAAGTAGAAAAATCGCATCTAATGAAAATACTATTTCCTTTTGTTGTATGTTTTTGCGGTTATCTTTTTCATTACATGCAGTTCCTTCCCAAGAATAAGTTCTTGAAGTTTGAATTTGGGACATCACAGAGTAAAATGGATGCAACAAACTTCATTAAATTTGTGAATCCCATCTTTAATTTTTTGCGGGAATACAGAACAGGAACCTGAGCGACAGATATAACAGCACTTTGATTTAAAACACTTTCGTGAATAGCAAACGTCTTCCAGCATAAAACGTCCCTCACATCAATTTGACTTAGGGAAGTTAACACCTGTAACAGGAGAATTGTGAGCATGACGATAGAAGCAAATTTCCAAAATGCCGATGCTGTATATATCAATTTGACTAAAGCTTTTAACAGAGATAACCACAAATGTCCATGTAACTATTTCAATCACTAAACACTTCGATTCACACCCTCTTTCGATCACAATTTTGTAAGACAGCGCTACCTGAATCAGTAAGAAAATTTCTTACACATTGTCTCTAGAAATATAGTCCATTCATCGTTACTTCCAACTTTTGAATCCTCGCTAACGTTCCACTTTCAGGCTATTCCTCCGCCTCGTGCAAACAAAACTTAACCAAGTCTAAAAATTACTCCAAAGTGACAACGTACTGCATTCGTATGCACTCAGTTTAATTAAATTTTGCATGAGAACTACTTCTTACTAGGCATTACCGACACACCTATTTTATCTATGTTTTTATTCATATTAATTATATATGAAATGTGATAACTTATTAATAAATTGCACATGTAAGTTCAATTTAACTAAAAAATAGATACTTTTATGTTAACAGAAGAATAAAACGCTTGTGATGCATAGCATATTTAGCAAATCACCAAACACGTCATGCATTGGGTGCTTTTTTAAGGTTTGATTAAAAAGCTATGAATATACTGCGAATAGACCATACTCAACCTATTGGAGCCAAATTCGGGTATCAAGTAGTTTTATGGTAGGCCACCATAATGAGTTATTATTTTTATTAATACAGGTATTAATTTTCGAAAACACTGATAGACAAATATTTTAGTATCATATGCCATATCTACAGAACCTTTAGTAATATTTCTATGAAATTTTGTACGTTTGATTTATCTGTTAAGATAATTAAATAAGCTTATCCCCAAATTTTCAAAGTAATTTTGTAAAATAGCACTTCCAGAAACGGAAGATTTTTTACACGGTATCTTCAAAACTGCTCAATATATCATCGCTAAATTTGACTTACCAATCACGTGATGTCAGTAGATCAGTCGGTTATTTCAAAAGGGTGGTCACATAAATATTTTATGTAATTATGAATGTCTACCAAACAATTTGATTATTTCAAACAAACTTTGTGCACTAGTGGAAAATGAAAAATGAACACCACTAAAGCGGTGACCTAGAAACACCATATGCGCATGGGGCATTGATAGAGGGTCATGCATGCAATGATTAAAAGTGCTGTGCTGTGGAAAGAGGCATGACACCGATGAGCCCAATAGAACTGTAGTGGACTCGGTGAAAGAACAGTCTTTGTTTCAAGCATCGGCCTGTGTGTAGTAAGAATTGTAGACATGCCACGACGCCATAGACGACCACACTTCGTGCAATTAACGGGCTTTGAACAAGGTCATATTGTGGACATTATGGATGGTCCTTCCGAAGAATTGATCAACGCGTAGGACGTAAAGTGTCTGTTGTGCATCATCGGTGGTGCCGGTGGTCCTACATTGGTGCATATGCTCATCAATCTGGTTCCGGACGGCAGCGGCAGATGGATTGCCGCCTGGACCGCCGCATCAGACGAGCAGCCATTGCTGATCGCACGGCAACCACCGCACGGATTAGGGCCACTTTTCAACCCAGGGTGTCAGCTAGGACCATCGCCAGCACTTTGCTAGACGATGGGCTACGATGATGGGAGCCTGCCGCTCGCCAGGCTTCCTCTCACACCTCATCACCAAGCAGCCCGCCTCGGATGGTGTCGTGAACGACGCAACTGGAGGGCTGAATGGCGGGGAGTTGTGTTTAGTAATGAGAGCAGATACTGCCTTGGCTCCATTGACGGTCGTTTGCGAGTGCGGCGTTGACCAGGAGAGCGGCAACAACCAGAGTGTATAATGGCAGCGACATACAGGACCAACTCCTGGCATCATAGTCTGGGGAGCAACTGCCTGTAATGACAGTACGCCTCTGGTGTTTGTTGAGGGAACGCTGAACAGTGAACGCTACATCCAGAACATCATCCAGCCCATTTTGTTGCCGTTCCAACAACGCCAAGGAGATGTACTCTTCCAGCAGGACAATGCCCGTGCACACATGTCTCGTGTAACCCAACGTGCTCTCGAAGGTGTTCGTCAACTCCTCTGGCCAGCACGATCACCCGACCTGTCACCCATTGAACATGTGTGGGACACGGTGGAGCGGTGTTTGGTGCGATCTGCAATGCAAGCAACAAACCTCCACCAATTGCGACAACACGTGGAATTATCGTGGAACACTATTCCCCAAGATGACATCCGAGACCTTAATGATCTTCTCTACGCACGTTTGCAGGACTACATCGTTGCTAAAGGAGGCTACACAAGATAATGACATTGTTGTTCAAGACACTCTGTAGCCTCTGTCTACAGGTGTACGACCCTGTGATCATTATCATATACAGTATACCACCTGTGTATTTATTCCATAAAACATTCATGCATGTGGAACCAGTGCGTCCGGGTGTTCATTTTCCATTTTTCACCAGTGTACTATGGCATTACCTAGGTGGGAGTTAATACTTAAATTGTTCGTAGCTTCTTCGTCCACCATTTCACATGGTAGCACCAACTGACCAAGTGAAGACATTTCAGCGGCTCTTAACATCGAGGTCTTGAGAGCCGATGAGGGTGAAGCGAGGTGAATTTGGAGCAGTGCCGGAATGAAAGTACGGGATAAAAGGGAGATCCCTGAGAAAACCCACCTACCCACGGCTTGGTCGTAGGGATTTCTGATGATTTTGGGTTACTGTAGAGCCGAAGGGACGGATCAAATCAGGGAGAATGTATGAACATTTTAATACTGTTTAAAAGATGGTCTCAGAACTCCTTAATACTGTTTAAGTGTTAAATTCTTCCCTTAAAACGCGTGAAGAATTTCGCAGGTCATGTGATATAAGCAAACAACATGTTACTCCGTACAACACTGCAATGTACGACTTTATTAAAACGTAGTAAATGTTCATGATATATAGACACTATAGTAAAAGCGAATAATGCTGAAGTGAGTGCCGAAGTAAATTATTGAGTGTTGTTATGTGGTGTGCATTTTTATACTTTTAAATTTATTTTACATACATTTTCATTTACTGTAGGGACTTTTGTCTCAAAGTAGGGACAATTTCACCTGTCCGTAGAGATATGACTGAAAAATGGTTGGCAACACTGCAGAGTTTCCTCCCCCAAGTCTGCCGGCTACTTTATGCGCCCTGGCCCCGTTAAGGTTAATTTTATTTAGGTTAAGAACAATACGATATTTCTTATGGGAGAGTTTGGAATAGGGAAAATTTTCGCCGCTAGGTGCGCAGTGTTCCAAAAGGTAACTTTCCATTGAAATTTAAATCTTCATGATTTATAAAAAATAAAAATTTTACTTAGTTATGAAATTATTTTATATTTTATTTGTGATTATTGCAATTATTCTGTTTTTTAACTTAGAGAGCAGAGAAAATCTGGTACATACGCGACAGTAGCTCTTACCTAGCGGCGAACATGTTCCCTTTCCCAACATTTAACATTTATTTTGCCAACCTGTAGAAGAAGTAAGGTTTATTCTACTCAGGTTGGTAAGCTTAGTTTGGCAACTAAGATTTTTCGCCACTAGGTAAGCGCTAGTGTCGCATGTGTTCGGGGTTTTCTTTATTTTCTATATTTAAAAAACAAAATTATTGCAATAATCATAAATCAATAATAAAATAATTACGTAAGTAAGTAAGAAATTTCTCTTTCATTATTCACTTAGCTTAAAATTTTAATTGTAAGTGATCTGTTTGGAACACTGCGCACCTAGCGGCGGAAATATTCCCTATGCCGAACTCTCCGGTAAGAAAACTTCTTTTGTTCCCAGCCTGAGTGGAACTAACCTGTAGTTGAAGTAACCCAACCCCCGCGGGGGTTCTCACTCTGGGTTCCGCACGTGGTGTTGCAGGAAGGCGATAAGCGGAGCGGTCCGCGCGGAAGAGACGCCCGATGAACCTGCGCGTTGCGGACGACGCCGGGGCCGGGGCGGCGGCGGGGTGCGACGCCGGACCGACCGGGTCGACGGCCGACCGCGGCGACGGCCAAGACTCGCCGGTCCACCGCAAGTGGCGCCAGTGTTGCCTACGGCTGAGGCGCTGCTTCGGCCGTGTCTTCTGCTGCCTCGGCGTCAACGGTGAGTCCATTACAGAATTTAGGGGGTGACCAGGGTTTTCCAGGTTTTTTAATACTTGAAGCAGGACACTTGTCACAAGAAAAAGATTTATGAAGAAAGATATGTAGTTATTTCCAGACATTACACTTCTGCAAATACAAGTTGATGCGATTGAAAAATTGAACAGAGTGCACTCAAATATAGGAANACACACACACACACACACTGTATTTTCTTTGAAATAAATGTTTTGTTTGAACGAATGGCACGCAGCAAAGTGTTATTTTGTATTATCAGTTATCCGTGGTTTTTCATGTGTAAAAAGCAGGCATTTTCGCAGCACACTTGGGTGGAGAAGGACGTTTAAAGACTTTATTTGGCCTGTCGCATCCCGCAGGGCAACGCTTTAAGAAAAAGGACTGTTCTGCGAAAAGCAGGACGTCTGGTTACTCTGCCATAGACTAAATGTCGTCTTCTGCGCAGGTACACAGCATCAACCTACTCCACACCAATACCACACTCAAAGTCACATAGTCAACAGCGATAGACGAGTTTGTTTGTATCTTAATATTCAAAAGACAATCCCATTTGTATGAATAAAATACTCTAAACAAATCGAATTTAAACTAATTGCTTAGGGGATGTTAGGGGATGTATACAGACATCTCAAAACACTTGTTTGCGTAAACCATGTTCTAACTTCAAATCTTATCCACATCGTTTGTTAATCGTATTGGCAGAAAAGTTGTCCAATGTAGGGCCACAGAGTGATTATTTCGCACCCTGGACGCACTCTATCCCGTTTTTTCAACGAAGTCATGCGTATAAGACTGGGAACTTCTTTATTTACATATAAAACGTCTGACTGTGCTGCTATCTTTGAATTTACAAATGAAATAATTGAGTTCCTTGAGCCTCAAAGGCAAAATACTTCACTTCACGATAAATTCAAGTATGAGTAAGCAAAAATGCCCTTTTATGAAGTTGTGGTTGACTCATATTTAATTGTAGTAAACAAGCAACAATATTATGTCACAGAATACTTAAGCATACAGAAGTGAAGTAGCCGCTAGCTGCATACACCAGCAAAATGACGTCACTGCCCCGCAACATTTCGGCTCCATAACGGCTGAACGGATTTTGATGAAATTTGGCATGTAGGTACTTTAGATTCTGGAATAGGACATATGATACTTTTTATCCCGGAAAACTGTACGGTTCCTGTGGAATAATAACAAAGCCTAATTCTGTAACGGCTGGGAACGTGACCGAACTCAGCTCCATAAAAACTGAACGAATTTTGATGAAATTTGGTATGTAGGTACTTTAGGTCCTGGAATAGGACATAGGATAATTTTTATCCCGGAAAATTGTATGGTTACTGTGTAATAACAACAAAACGTAATTCGGCAACGACTGAGAACGTGACCAAAATATTTTTTTCCTTTGGTGTCAGAGTTTATCATACCGCCCAAGGACCTCTAAAATGCCGCTGGGAACGTTGCTTAACTTTGGTGATCGATTAAGATTACTCAGTCAAGCGTAAAAAGTAGAACCTAGGTACACTTATTTCTAAAGCTACAACTTGCTGAAACTCGCGTTTTTATTTTCATACATCGACGCTGGAAAGCAGAAATGTCGTAACTACGCGATAGTTGCACATATACACTCCAAAAACAATACCCTACTTCTTGGCTATCGGGTTGAAAAATATTTTCTTCCTTTTGGGTTGCCGTAATCAATTAAAAACTTAGGCGAACATAATACAATTTTATAATTATGTTTTCACATAAATGAATTCTCTATTCCCAATTTATTTATTAGTGTATTACTGTAAAACTCAATTGTACCCGGGCGAAGCTGGGCCGGTTCGCTAGTCATATACATAAAGTCCAGTTCCCAGCGCCTTGCTCAGCCAATCAGGGACTGGGTACGCCCANACTTATTTCTAAAGCTACAACTTGCTGAAACTCGCGTTTTTATTTTCATACATCGACGCTGGAAAGCAGAAATGTGGTAACTACGCGATAGTTGCACATATACACTCCAAAAACAATACCCTACTTCTTGGCTATCGGGTTGAAAAATATTTCCTTCCTTTCGTGTTACCGTAATCAGTTAAAAACCTAGGCCAACATAGTATAATTTTATATTTCTGTTTTCACGTAAATGAATTGTCTATTCCCAATTTATTTATTAGTGTATTACTGTAAAACTCAATTGTACCCGGGCGAAGCTGGGCCGGTTCGCTAGTCATATACATAAAGTCCAGTTCCCAGCGCCTTGCTCAGCCAATCAGGGACTGGGTACGCCCATGTCAAAAGGGATCGCCACTCCATCTGTACACTTACCTAGTCTGGTATTATGTTAACAAGTAAACCATACAAACACCCTCTAATATATAACACCGCCTGATTTTCTCTTCTCCTGCGTATTTAAAAGAAATCGGTATGCTGCGTGCATTTTGAAAATAAATAAAAAATTGCAATATGTTTATGATAAATTCTTTAGTAATTGAAACAAGCGAAATCCCTGTGAAATTCCATATTTAGAACACACTCCGCATTTTCAATCTTACCTCAAAGTACTTTTGCTTTGCAATTATATCATCATTTATAGTACAATAAGATGTACTGAAAAATTGCTGTCATATTACTTTGTATAATACAGTTTTGATATTGGCGTCAAGACAGACGAGAAAAATTTATTTTACATCAACGAAATTTGTCGAATTTCAAATATGATTGCTAATGCAATCTCTCTTGAAGAGCTATATATAGGAACTATTTTATCTCCGAGTACTAACTGGTCCATTCACGTCGCATCGCTATAAAAAACNTTGAAGAGCTATATATAGGAACTATTTTATCTCCGAGTACTAACTGGTCCATTCACGTCGCATCGCTATAAAAAACTATAAAAATGCTCGCGGAAATTTCTTATTGACACGTCTACAGGATCATTCTAAAATCATGGGACAAACANAAAAAACTATAAAAATGCTCGCGGAAATTTCTTATTGACACGTCTACAGGATCATTCTAAAATCATGGGACAAACATTGAGAAGTGGTAGAGCTCACTAAAACAAACAATTATTGTATATGCTTTTAGGGGGCATTCTAATTCTAGGGGTCTCAGGCTTTCTCCACCCCTCTCTCCCTCCAGGATCCACTACAACCATTACAGAAACCAGGCATTGTTACCCCTAAAAATGACTTCTCCCCGGACTTCGTGTCTCTCTTCTCCTTCAATAAAGATCCGTAGAAAAAAATGTTTTTTCTCTTACCGAACATCTTTCCTCAGCTTTGTTTGCCAGCTCGTTATAATAACACTTTTTGGTGCCTTTGTGTTCCCCGGTGAACAGTTTTCTTCTGATGAGCCAGAAACACGTCTGTGTTTTATTTATATTCATCCACACGCCCTTTTCTTGTTTCATTGGTAATGAGGTCAAGACGTGTCACCTTCACCTCTGCCGCACTAATGACGATTTTTCTTCAGTTTATTTTTCAGGTTCTATATATTGTTTATACACTTGCGGAGATGTCTGANCCGCACTAATGACGATTTTTCTTCAGTTTATTTTTCAGGTTCTATATATTGTTTATACACTTGCGGAGATGTCTGCTAACGGTGAATTAATATATTTTATTTTATTACGCAATGAATTATTTTCACACTAAATATTGGGTTTAACGTTAAAGTAACTTTATATTTGTAACATAATACTGTAATAACAGACGATGGACGTGCAATAGTGACAGATACTTGATTGTGTGTTGCTGTGATTGACTTTTAATGATTTCATCAAGNACAGACGATGGACGTGCAATAGTGACAGATACTTGATTGTGTGTTGCTGTGATTGACTTTTAATGATTTCATCAAGTAACGTTTGGAATACTTTAAAAGCCATGGAACAGGCCCACAAAATGAGATATGTACTATAGAGTAATTTTAATTCTGTCATCCGCTATTAACAGGTTCACACCATACATAAAAAAAGGGGGGGCACGGTGGCTGAGAGGTTAGACTGCTCGCCTCCCACCAAACCGGGTTCAATCCCCGGCCGGTTCATTCCGGATTTTCGCAAGTGGAAATCGTGCCGGCCAATGCCGCTGGTCAGCGGGTTTTCATGAGGAGCTCCAGTTTCTCCCACCCCTACATTCCGGCAACGCTCCATACTCACCTCACTTCACCCTCATAGGCTTTCAACAGCTCAAGTACATAATAACGCCATAATCGTCTCGTGAAAAAATAATTGCTTACTATTACGNCTCATAGGCTTTCAACAGCTCAAGTACATAATAACGCCATAATCGTCTCGTGAAAAAATAATTGCTTACTATTACGTAATAAATAAATTCATTTTTCTCATGAGGTACTTGCTGGTTTCAAGATGTGCGGGTCGGAACGCTACAAAAATGGACAAATGCCAACGGCTCGCACAAAAACACTACACGGGAATAATTCTATATTTCATCTTACCCAGTAGAATGCCGCTTAGCGTTGCTACNCTCATAGGCTTTCAACAGCTCAAGTACATAATAACGCCATAATCGTCTCGTGAAAAAATAATTGCTTACTATTACATAATAAATAAATTCATTTTTCTCATGAGGTACTTGATGGTTTCAAGATGTGCGGGTCAGAACGCTACAAAAATGGACAAATGCCAATGGCTCGCACAAAAACACTACACGGGAATAATTCTATATTTCATCTTACCCAGTAGAATGCCGCTTAGCGTTGCTACTGCGCAACTCCTTAGATGCTGACTAAGTTCACTGTGACTGTTGTTCTGCGTTTGTGTGACTTCAGTCGATATTCCATGGTCGCCGATGAGGAAACGTTTTGACGGCATTGCATGCATGTTGCATTGCCTTCGGCGTTGTACGTTGGTCAGGTGAATAGGAGGAAATCGTTTGCACTTCAAATGCAGTGCAGTGTGCTTCAAATGCAGTGCAGTGCAGAAACTCACGTCAGCCATCGTAATAACATCGTTTATTTACTTCATAGCAGCCAGTCGGGGCGCAATAGAGAATAAAATAAGCGATTGCGAGCTGAATAAGTTTGGAGCCAGTGTTACCATGAATACAGAGCGGAACATGTTTGAAGTGGAATAGTATCCCGTTTGACCGTAGCCAAATATGACGATTGCATTGAGTTTTTCCCACAGATTTTCCACCAACGAAATTATACTGTAATATCTTAAACTATCATGTGCATGCTGTGGGTCGAAAAGGCTGCAAGCTAACTCATTACCTTCCCCGAAGAGGCGATGCAGCAATATAATCCGCGCGGGCCTCTTTTATTCCGTGCCTTGGATACCCCCCCCCCCC
>NQII01006308.1:90865-121633 GCA_002778355.1 Clitarchus hookeri
CATCCGAACGATGGCTTCGCGAGGGCAGAAATGCAGGGAGGGGGGTTGTATTTCTTTAACCCCCATAAAGCTGCGTTATCGCAGAAGGCAACTCGTCCATAGTATGGCTCTGGGGCGGTTTTCAATGGTTTACTGACTTTCTCGAGTTCTTAACAGGTAAATATTTATTAATTGTTTGGAATACGTTTTATTTTGTGTTTTATTAAGGGTGGCGCATGCCATGACGTAACTTGCTTGTCCGAGGCCTAGTGGCACGAGGCCAATAAAGGATGAGACAGACACGCATTTCACTTGCCACATCGTTGAGATTTTCTGGGATAACCCTATCTTTAAACGGTATTACATTTATGACAGAGATGCGCTGCGAGTTCCTATGATACTTTAAATGCGATAACCGTGGCTGCCTTCTCATTCCATGCTCTTTTCTGAAACTCACAGAGCCCACGCCACGGTACGGTGGAGAAGTTCCTAACTGCACGATGTCTGCGTATGCACTGTCCACAGGGGAGTTTAATTCAGCAAACTTTCATTCGACCTACTACATATCTCGTAGGCCTGAACTCTTACAACAAGGGGCCACGATGGCGCAGTGGCTAGAGTGCTCGTCTCCCACCAAGACGAACCGGGCTCGGCTCCCGGCTGGGTCGCTCTCGGATTTTCGCTTGTGGGAATCGTGCCAGACTATGCCGCTGGTCTGCAGGTTTTCTCAGGGATCTCCCGTGTCTCCCTGCTCTTGCATTCCGGTGCTGTAAGGGATCTTCCTAGTTGCCATGTGTGTCTCATTGTATCGAGTTATCTCTATTCTAATTTTTAAAAAACTATGGATTATTTTAATGTAAATATTTTTTCAGGACAGAAATGATAGTCGATATTTTGTTGCCAATTTATAAATTTGGCTATTGAAACATAAATATGGTCCTTGAAATATGTTAATGTCAGAGATATCGGTATAAGTATGCCTCTATTTAAGACACGTTTTTCTTCTGTGAAATATGTGTTTTATAATATAGCGACGATGTTGTATATTTTGTAAATAGATTGCTGTATTAAGACCCTAAAGTTGCCGCTTGAAATTCTGAAGAACAGAAAACGCGCAAAGCTTGTCTGTGCTATTTTCCATCGCCGCCGCAATTCTTCCTTACAACCGAACGTTACCTTGAGGCGTTTAAACGACAATTCAACGGCTCTCGGTAAAAGGCAAAATAAACGAACATTTTCAGCGAAACCATCTAGAATTGTTACGGCCGCGACAATAATCTGTACCAAAGTTTCCATATTTAAAAATGATAACGAGTCATTATAAAATGTATGTTCTAGCGATCGGGGCTGGAGGCTGGGGACGAGGGGACGAGCAAATTGTCATCTTGGATGACGTCACGATGCAACCTCCCACTCTGTCATTCCTTGCCGACGTCAACCATGATGGATTTCCCCTCCCACTCTGCCATTCCTGGCCAATGGCGGCCATATTGGATGTCCCCACTTCATGCTCTTGCATTTACCGAAGCTCCACCCAAAGTTTGGCGGAAAAACTGTTCACTGTAAGTAGATGTGCAAACAGACGAGAAATAGTAGACATCTAATATAGGCCTGTATACAGTAAGTGTCTAGTAGGTTCTTTGGAATCCCTTAGATTTATTAAATATTGTTAAAATATTGAGCTAAACCCTCGATTTAGAACGGACTATGAACTAATTCATTTAAGCAAGTAGGAAAAATAATTTAAATAAACTTTGTTTAGTTTATTTTTCAAAGTTAGAGATATTTTACGATAGGTATACATACAAATAAATTAGGAAGTGCGAGGGATATACGAGTAGCACTAGCGAAACTCTGTTAGGTTATAATATGTTATTTTGTTCTATTGTTGCAAGAAGCCAGAGGGGCGTATCCTAGTTCATGAGGGATAGAGGTCTTAATAAATATAAAATAACTAAATTTGATTTTTAATTTATTTACAAAGCTCTAATTTACAACATTAAACTACCTTATCTTCAATATTACTCTTGTTATTCTCAGTGGGTGCAATATTTTAATGTCTATCTCAATTTCAATTAAAGACCTCTTTACTATCTCTATATTGGTAACAATTATTTAGTTCACACTCATTATTTACACATATTCAATCTATCTGTTGCTATCATTCCAAATGTCTGTCACTCACGCACCCAGTTCAATAGTTCCGCCCGTCAGTCTCACCTTCACTGTACCGATGCTCGCAGTCCGCAGACTTCACTCCCGCTGGTCACTCTCGCCACCACTATCGGCTCGGAGGTCCGTCGCGGCTTAAGTAGTCTCGCTGGCCCGGTATAGAAGGTTCCCCGCTCCCCGAGTCTCGCTGAGATATGCTAGGGTAATGACCAGAACATTCTTTCAAAGATAACTCAATCCGCTGAAGTCGGGAGCGCATAAGTCTGATAGGTGACACGCGGCGGCTAGCCTTTGTAAATCGCCGAGCACTTCTCGTTTTACCTATTGCCCTTGGCACACCGTTTCGCTCGCTCGAGCAGGACGGGTTAAGGGGAGTGATTTAGACCAGCAACATGTAACACTATCATAACTTGATCGTCGCCTTAACACGCCACGGAAATAAGCTTATTCCTTTAGACCTCTGTTCCCCAAAAACCAAATCAAAGAGACCTCGTCGCACTCCCCTATCACACCATACTCACTGTCAAAACATGCCAGCTATTCTTCAGTTGTTACAGCATTGCTCATCATTTTTGCATACACTTTTCCATACTCGCCATCTTTAAATCTAATTACTTATCTTACTTTGTTCCCCCCCCCCCTTATCACGCCACGCTCCCTTAACTGTTGAATTGATTCTTTTGTTCATTCCTGAATCGTTTGAGCTACAGCCTTCGTATTATGGATGTGCTGTACCCTCCGTGGCCGCTCTCCTTTCCATGGTGGATACAACACCTTCCCTTTCAACAACCCCTACCGCCCTTTCCACCCCTTTGCTGTTCCTAAACCTTTTGACCCCTCAACATATTATCCCGATCATACTCGTTCACGCCAGGCATATTGCATAATAGGTGAGAACATGTTTGGTGCCGTGCAAGTTCAGACATTTCAGGAATGTTTTCATTCCTGCATGCTGTGCATGTACAAAACACATAACATTATATAAATAAAACTGTCAAATATGAAAAAAAGTATACTGTAATTTCATATTCATGTCTTTTCATCATGGCTTACGTAAGTGTATACACACAGTACACTTTGATAAGCATTTCATCGTGATAAAACGCTAAGGTCGTCGCTTATGATGTCAGTAAATTAAAGTTTATCCATAAATATTCAAATGGCGGAATCAATAAACCCGAATGACCATCCCGCTCGGGTAGGAAGCTCGTATTATGGTGTTCGATTTCGTACAGAGTTCATCTTTCAACGAGAGGCAATGCACGAAGACTACGGATTTCCCGAGCCCTCTAAAGGTAAGATCACTTGCGTGTGAATTCTCCTTGTCACCCCCTGCAGTGCGTCCTTTTAATCATGAGCAGAGATGGCCTTTGAGCCCAGGATAAAAGTGTTATATCTCCTTGCAGGTTTTTGTAATCACAAAATAGTTTAGTTTTTTGTATTTTTCAGAAGTACCTTACACGTCAGGTACAATATCATAACACACTTCGATGCAGAAAACATTGAAGATGCTGCTTTGAATAGCCAAATACTATTTTGGTCCGGTATTTAAGCTACACAGTGTCCAGTTTATTTGTAGTAGTGTTTTTTTTATCAATAAACTTGCTTTTAATAAAATCTCACCTCGAATATTATGATATACTTGTTGTATGCACCATTATTGGATAAATGCCTTTAATTTGATACCGCATTGCAGGCGGTGACGTATATGGTTTCGCCAAAAAACACAAAAATAGATTAACATGAGAGTAAATGGGGTTAATGCGTGATGCATACTTACTCCTGCAGATGTAGATATGACTCTTAATGCCTGGAATGCTAACAAAAGGGCAGATTGATTACTGACTTCACCTAACTCGTATGATACGCCACCCACAGTCGAGTTAGAGGTGGAAGAAGACAATGAAGCACAATGAACTACACGTTGGCGGGGGGATTAAGTGGCCATTGCACCACAGAGAATCTAGGGAAATATTTGTTAGTAGTGAGGAAGAAGATTATGGAACATTCACTTTTACAAAAATTTTCCAGACTCTTCTTAGTCCATACAAAATTTTAGCAAAGGAATAGTTTGCTGTTGAAAGTGGATAGTAAAATAAAACGCAGGAGACAGTAATTGGATTAATATTCCCGCGTAACGATTTAAATTGATGGAACTGATCTCTATCCTGTCTAGTACATCACCTGGAAAAAAAACTTGGAAATGGTTATATTACTCGATCTGTTTTGCAATTTGACGTTTTCAAAGATTTTGTACTTAAAATTTATGTCAAATACTGCTTCTTTGCACCTATTAGTGATAGCACTGATACTGGTACAACTGCCAGTCCTATTACTGGAGACATCAGTAACTGTTTTTTTTATAAGTAAGGAGTGAGTCTAATGTTTTTGTTTTGTTCATAATTGATCAAAATATGCAAATTTACTTGGACTCCGTGTTTTTGTTGGTTCTGAATTATAAGGTGTACAAGGTAAACCTTGAAAAATATACTGTGACAAAATTATGTTGATTTATCTGAGTAAATTACAAAACTGAAGGAACTATCATTACTATTAATGTAAGCTCATGACGGAAATCGTAATTCAGATTTATACGTAATGCTTGATGATGTATAAGGTACAACATTTTGCATTTGTGTAATAAATACCAAGTATAAATCGCATTTTTAACTTCAGTAATTCCCCTCAGCAGAGTATTGAAGAGAATACAAGTAATTTTATATTCACTCAAGGAATGTAATGGAAGATAATCATAACCATTGTTCTTGCTTGAAATACGTATATTTAAGCAGTGTCTGAATTATTTCCCGACACAACTCTAATTTTTGCATTTGAATGAAGGAATTTGTATTACTTGAGGTTGAAATTTAAATTTTATTGCCTCCTAAAATGTATTATATTAATTGAGGGGCCCCTCTTGTTAGTGACGAATCTATCGTATTTAACTTACGATAGGGTCGAATTCGAGGTCGAATTTCATGTGTGTTTCAGATACACCTGTAGTGATATACAGCCAGAAAATTTTCGTGTATCCTCAATGAAAGATAAAAACTTTCCTTGAGTTTATTGCAGTATGTCTAACCGCACTCTTCTTATGGTAAATTAGTACAAGTGAATATGCAGGCGATTTTTGTGTTAGAGTATTAATTTAATTGACATAACTTGTTTTTTTTTTTAATGTTTTAAAATTTTTTAATATTTGAATGGAGTTGATTTTTATGTGCAAAACTGCACAAAGATCTTAAATTCGTTTTATAACGCGCGAACAGCTTTGCGTTCCTTAATACAGCATGTAGAAATATGTGGTCATGGAATGAAATCGTATGGCAGCACTTGTGTTTTACGTGACAGTTGCGCCCATTTGGTACACCTATGAATGTGGGTTTTATCACCAACGTTCACATGAACACGGGCCATCTGAGACGCGGGTTACTGTAGTTGCTGGATGGAAAATCGAAGAGTTCGCTGGCCTGTTAATTAATTACAGAAGCGAATTCCGCATCATGCGCTGTCGCTTAATTCCCGGCAGTGACATGAAGAAGACGCCGGCCTGCCAGAACTGTCACACTGTCACGCTGTTTAAAGACAGCGTGATGGGTAGTGACGGAACGGCACGGGAACCAATAGCAAGTGATTAAGGGGGAGCCTTTATTCTTGGCGACATCTCAGACAGCTACCCATAATCTTGAGGGTTAAAGAGTTCCACGCTCATTCTGTACCAGCAACAAACGTAGGGCTCCCAACCTTCAGATATAACAAGGAGTTTATAGCCTATTATTCAAGGCGGAGTCATTTTTAACCCGCCTCTGAAAGAGGTCGAAGAAAAAAACTTAATACCTTTCGGATTTCAAAAGTGCGCCCGTGATCGCATGACGTTGATATATTAGCCTTCGCCCGGGTAAAAAAATGTCATGGTGGAAAACGGGAAAACGGAGCCAGTTTGCGCAGTTCTAGGAAATTTGTCTGCATAAAGTGAAGGTGGCTAATTCATCATCTTCCAGACACCGACAAGCTCATTAAATCAAATATTTCACGATAAAAGGACGAAAGTGGGGCGGATAAACACCATAACAACCTTTTCAGATACCTCAAGGAGATAGTGATCAACATAAACTTGGTTAAATGCGGTGAAGGGGGGTGGGGTGATGTTAACCTGGAAAGCATTATCCAACTTTCAAGTAAGTATAACAATTTTTGTTTCAAAAATATATATGATCTCAGTTGTTAACTTCGTCGAAATTGAAGTAAATACCGCTTAGGAACATTTTTTCATATTATTTGTAACACAAAAAAAATATTCTTTGCGAAGATGTTCAGAGCACACTGTGCTGAGAAAGATCCCCAATAAGTTCCTTCCTTTTACTGCACGTGCCGCATAATCAAATCATTTGTCGTATCTGTATTAGCGTCTGCTTCATGCCGTGCTATTACTAACTCTACGACATATGCATAAACTTAGATTCATTCTCACGTATAACGTTGAATACTTTATTTTCTTGATCAAATCATATATTTTAAGATGAAGAATAAGGAAAATGAGACTTATTCCTTTGACTTTTTTACTTACTCTCTAATATTAACATATAATCTGAACTTCTTATTTATAATGTCGTCACAACAAAATTATTATACATTTTTTAATAAATTATCACAAGATTATTAACGTATAATGTGACAATAAACGTAACTTGAATCTTAAAATAAATGTTGCATTATTTTAATTTAACGTTAGTAGTACAAATGTTACTCTCTGTACTAGAACGTAATGTAAAGAGCTCAACGTCTGTGTTACATTTTCAAATTTTTTCTTCTTAAAAGTGTAAATGAGCAAGGCATCAAAGTATCCAATAAAGCGATTGAAACCGAACCATAATTATGAAACAAAAACAGTTCCCCTGATATCACCTGCATATAGTCTATTCACGGTTTTTTCATTTTTTTTTTTTTAATCAGACCTTTGAAAAATCACCTCATGTACGACGTACTTGGTTGTTTCCTAGATATGCCATGTATCACAAAGGTTTCATACTTGGTTGGCATAACATCACCTTATTTTTGGTTAAATTGAATTTTTACTTATATTTTATTTATAAATCGTAATATTTCATTTGTTAATCATACGAACCAAAACATGGAGAAAATAGGTGTGTTGGAAATGCCTAGTGATAAATAGTACTTATGAAAAAATTGTATTACACTGAGTATGCACGAATGCGGTGCGCTGTACCTTTGGTGTTATCTTCGGTGTAAGCTTTTTGTTAGCACGAGGCGGAGGAATATCCTAGAAGTAGAACATTCTGAGGGCTTTAGAAAAGCGTGAAGTAACCGTGAATGGCTTATCGTTATCAGTAAGCCGCTCGAACGGGGTCGTTGGGCACAGGCCTGTCACACAGTTTCATGGAGCAGCTCCGCGATGCGTACCCGTCGTGACCCGGACCCGACGTCGACGTCAGCAGCGGAGGAGTGGCGCAGTAGGGTCGCGTTCCCATGTCAGCAGACAAGTTGCTGCGCACAGCTGTCCCGTTCAACTTTTCTCAAGCCCTGCTGAAGCTATACTTTTCGGCTACTCCGCCTCGTAGTTTTTCCAGCTGCGTGTCAACGGAACGGAAATAAGCACGGAAGAAAACAAAATGGCTAAGGTTTACTCCACCCAGGTTGGGAACGAAACAAAATTCGCCATGGAAGAGCTCGGCGTAAGGAAAATTTCCGCTTCAAAGTGCGCTGATGTCCCGAAGAGGTCGCTTTTTAAGGTGGCGGTAAATGGAAAAATTATATTTATTTGCTCTTAAAAGTTTCTGTTCGGTCCGAATTGTGATGTATCCTTGCCCCTGCCAAAATATTTAGTACGTGTTAAAGAGCATGGAATCCACACCTGCTGCCTCCTTTAGCATTTTTTAATGCATGAATAAGTTTTGAACTTCTTTCCTGTCGGGAGGGTTTTTACGGTGTCTATGCCGGTTTTTCCCCCTCACCCTTCTTAACAATAGCTTTAGCTATTACACACTCAGGCATGCAGCCATGGCCACAAACCTGGGCATGGCTGCTTTATCCCTCTTTGCCGCGATGCACTGAGACGCAACACAGTCTAGACCTACCCCCGGACAACACTTAACACTTAGTTATTAGGGTAGTTAGTAAAAAAAAAAATATATATATATAGTACGTATTGTTACGTCCACTCACGGCGAAACGACGGCTGACACCGCTACTTGCAACCCTCTGGAAGCCACTCCCCTTATGTTGCGCTGTAGTGTCAACGTAGTTGACGTGTTTACGAGTACTTTTTTTTCGAAACAAATAGGCTTCTTAAATATCTAATTTTAACATCTAATTTGAAGCAACAGCACTGTTGAGAAAGATTATTAGTCACCACGATGATGGAATTTGCCTATATTGAACCGGTCCGTACACATCTCTATAAATAGCGTGCATTTATTTTTTCTTCTCATTGTGCAATAAATAAAATAAGCATCGCGTGATTCTTCTCAAAAACTCTATCGTAAACTTAACAGACTTTCCTGATTTGGTCCACGAATAGCAGCTAGTTGGACTGGTCCAATTACGGAAACCCGTTCCTGAAATATCGAAATTTAATTTTAAAATACAAATAAACGGGTCAGCATAAATAATTGCACTGAAATTTGCATTTGACGTTATACTGCGATGAGAAGAAGTAGAAAAACTGCAATAAAATTAACAGTATACGATCGCATTTAAATAACAGCTACGGTGAGAAACGAGGAACATAAATGTGGGCAACCGATGTCTTTCTGTGTTTCTGGCTGTTTTTCTGAACATGTAAAAAAGTTGATGTCGAAGTTGATTTAGCAATTCATGTTATAAATCAGTAAATGCATGTTTCATTTTGTAAACTGTGTCTCCTATATAAATTTGAACATTCCTGTCGTATATAAGAGAGCGAAAAAGATTTTTGCAAAAAATGCGATAGCATAATAGAAGTTCGTACATGATAAAAACTCTGAAAAACAGGAAAAGACCATGAGTTTAGTGGTGTAATTTAAGCAAACCTTTTTTTTTATGGAACTTTTTGAAAATTTCGTAATTTTAAACATTGTTTTTAACGGCGACTTTCCTCGTGAAATATTCATTAACTTATGAATCCCATATATAAATACGCTATCCAGTATTTTCCATGTAGTTTTCTTGTAGGCTACAAGAAAGAAAGAAGTATATTTGCTCGCTATGTAATATTTTAAAATTTAACCGCTAATGTTATTTTNTTTTTTTTTTTTTTTTTTTTTTTTTTTAGAATATATTTGCATTTCGTGCAAAACACGGCGCTTCTGTGTTATGTATTCCCAGTATATTTCACTGAGATTTACAGCCAAAACTACCCGAACACTACTTACTAATAGTGAACATTTGTCCAGAAATGCTTCGTTTGGCCGTTATAAATGCCCAGATTTAAAAAAAAATAGACAAAAAATTGTAAGATATTCACTAGTCTTTATATCTATGTTTTGTACCATAAGTTAACGAGAAAATATTGCAGTAACAAAATATTTTGTGGAAATTTTCCCTACCATTTTTGTGGGTAAATGAGAAATTGTTTGTACCAGCCATTACAAAATATGCACTTATTTTTGCAATGGCGAACAAAGAGTTTAATAAAACACAGAAAAATAATTTTACGTTCGCTACAAAAATATTCGGCGGTGTGAATCTTAAACTTTCTTAATGTACGTCAAGACAAACATACAATAAACAATGTGATCTCAAAGTCTCATTTGATTTGCTTAGTTGCTCGAATATTCAAGGATAATTTGGAGTGACTCATTCTGCCATGCAGGCATTTTTTACACCTGTTATTTTTTTCACATTTATTTTCTGTAGCAAGATATACAATTCATACACCCAATTTGCCAAAAAAATATCTCCAAATTTTTAAATACGAAGTTCTTTCCAAACAAAACCAGACATTTCCGGACATTTGTTTAAATGTCTCTCTCTCTCTCCCTCTCTCTCTCTCCCTCTCTCTCTCTCTCTCTCTATTTCTCTCTCTCCCCCCCCCCTCTCTAAAATCGTGTGGCCAGTAATGTTTCGCTGCCAGATTAAGAAATGTTCTCAGTATTGAAACTCGTGCTTATGCGAAAAGCACTATGAACAAAATCCATGCCGTGCTTATTTTTACATTCTGTCGTATTCAACAGTAATTATTTCGAGAGCACCATCAACGTAAACTGATTTCTGGGATTAATTAATGAATTACTAACGGGTATAAGTTTTTCTTATAAAAGTTAGATTTTTTGACCAAGGAAAAGTTCAACTGATATTTGGTAACGAGAATATATTTTTCGCTGATAAAATTTTGAATTTCATGGAATTTTGAGCTCTTAATAAAATATTTTGTTGGATATATGAAATTATTTTTGTACCATAACACTTGCCTTGACATTTTTTTATATATTTGGGATAATTATATTTATAAAAAAAAAATTTTAAACCATTTTAACAAATGTATTTGAAGGTTTTAAGCCAGTCGAGTCTCTCTTTAGGCACGTAAAAAATTATGTATGAATTTTCGAACCTGGAAATGGCATATTTAAATTACGATTTTTGTGAAGTTATAAATGTATCCGCAGCGGAAAACTACAAACAGGACGAACTGTTACTCCATCTAAACGTTTCCTTCTACTTGGTTGTTAGGAGGTTGGGAATGAGTAAAACCGCCGGCAACAGGTAGTTACACTGCGCCAAAGCTCAGAAGCCAGTTTCGACGGAGGTTCCACACTATACGTAAGCAAATTTGCGCCAAGGAAGTTTCACGTTACTGCGATCCGAATGATGCAGCTTGTTCGCAGGTAACTTCACTGGTAAGTGTCTGTGCGTGGGTGACAGCAGAACTGTCTGTGGCACGTCGGGGAGTGAAGTCACGATTGAAGTTCGAGTAAGCAGGTTTCTGCAAGTCGTATTCCACTGTAAAGCGTGGCAAAGTTAATTAAAAATTAATAAACATGGAAACATTGGACGCACTATTCATGTCATTGTGGCCTTTTGTAACCTGCGTGATAAGTACAGTAACACCGGATTACATTGGACGCACTATTCATGTCATTGTGGCCTATACATTGGACGCACTATTCATGTCATTGTGGCCTTTACATTGGACGCACTATTCATGTCATTGTGGCCTTTACATTGGACGCACTATTCATGTCATTGTGGCCTTTACATTGGACGCACTATTCATGTCATTGTGGCCTTTACATTGGACGGTTGCACGGAAAGTGAATTAAGTGATGTAATACAGTATTTTCGCGGTTTCTTCACACTTTTTTTTAATCAAACCTTTGAAAAATCCCCCCATGTATGACGTATTCGGTTGTCTCTTAAATACGTCATATATCATAAGTGTTTAATACTTCTATTAACGTAAAAGTATCTTATTATTTTTAGTTGTATTGAACTTTCACTTAAAATATATCCATAAATTATAATATTTAATTAATGATCAATACGAATAAAAACAGATAAAAAAAATAGTTGTATTGGTAATGTCTAGTAAGAAATAGTTACTACGCAAAATATTATTATACAGAGTGTGCACGAATGTGGTGCGTTGTCCCTTTGGTGTAATTTTCTGGACTTGTTAAGCTTTGTTTGTATGAGGCGCAGGAATAGCTTGAACGTAGATTTTTTAGCAGGGCTTCAGAAAAGTTGGAAATAACAGTGGATGTACTATATACTGTAAACAACATAAAACAACGTCCGTTGTTGAGACAACATTCCTCAGTCTCATTAATAGCTGCTGCTAATTACATCAAAAACTAATACATATTTTATTTATTTTGGCATGACAGTCCGTTGTGCTGATATGTGTACACTTCTATGCAGACAAGAGAATTTGCTCGTTTCAATGCCAACAATTATATATTTGTCTGTGACGAAAATAATTATAACTGAGAACTTTTGAGGGTGTGCTTGATTTATTCTTCATGTCCGAAGTGTAGCTTTGAATCAAAAGTAACGCGTGATATTGCCATATGTATATTTATGCATTCACTAAGGGACATTGCACAATTTTTTTTGTTTACAAATACGTTTCTGCTACGCTAATTTTTATTATAGTGCTCGTTAACAAAGAGAGAGTCATATTTCAGTAGCCAGCAATTTCGAGCATTACACTTTTAACCAGATGTCAAAACACAAATGTAATTTTCAGCAATTCGCCGTCAACCTCGCTGAATGAATTTATCACCGGTGTTCACATTAAACCATGCGCAGTTACTGGTAGGGTGTTCAATGTTGATTCCAAAATTATTCAGCGAACAGAGAAAGAGATTGTTCCTCTGGCAGCGTTTCTGAGTTGGGGGGGGGAGGGAAGCCTAGAAACTTGTTGAGCGGGGAGACAGCTTTGGAAACCCCTGGCCAGTCTTTTGTGCCCTTTGCGGAGCGCGGAAGTTGCACAAAACGGCAGAACATCCGACGTATTCTGCCAGAACAAGATAAATGGAGACTTAATTGATGTCAAGCCCAAGGAGGAGTTCTTCGCCTTGGTACTTGTGGACCTCCGCAGCTAAACAAAAAAAATAACACGTGACTATCTGTTACTATCATTGGCTTTGACAAAGAAAAGTTAATTTGCAAAAAAACAAATGAAACTAACCAAAAACTGTAAACATGTTATTATACCCACCAAAAAAAAATAAGGGCTTTGATATGCATACTGTTTTAAGAAAAATTAATGATACTTATATCTTTTAATCCACTATATTTGCATGTTATTCTCGTACCTCATATTATAATTATTCCGTGATTTAATACAGAGAAGCTATAGCTATCA
Organism: Clitarchus hookeri; assembly: GCA_002778355.1. Taxonomy (NCBI): domain Eukaryota; kingdom Metazoa; phylum Arthropoda; class Insecta; order Phasmatodea; family Phasmatidae; genus Clitarchus; species Clitarchus hookeri. Next base: position 103,821 of record NQII01006308.1, read on the forward strand.
ACGTTTACTCAAGAGGCTAAAAATTTCAGGAGTTTTCTAATTTTTTAAGTTTAACTACTCTGTAAGTTACGTATTAAAACAATGCGCAAGCAGTCATCCAACAGCCTAAATACGGAAAAATGGAAAATAAATAAGCAAAAGATTGTAAAAATAACACTCAATTGTAAGCATTTCGTCCTCTCAAAAGACTATATCCCTACCAAAAACTTATATTTACAATTGTATTTAAATTAAACAAATTTCGTTCACCTTGTTTTGTTTCTCATTCATTCAAAAAATTTTAATTGTCTTGGCGCTAAAATGGAAATGAAGCGAGTCGTTTTGAAGCAGCGATTTCACTAAATGAAATTCTACATTGAGAGGAAGCTTTGTGCCTGCTTATAAAATACTCATTTGCTCAGGGCCAAACAAATCTGTGCTATCTCATTGCAAAATATTTTGTGAAATGCAGCAAACTGATTTTTCCAGCTAACAGAATATACATTTGCATCAAAAACAATTTTCTGAGTTAATGAAATTTACTTTAAAAGCAAAAGTATTTGGTTGTCAACTCCACATACTTGTTTTTTTATTATACGTAACGAAGCAATTTTTACGAAAAGAAACCGCTCTGTTCATACTCGCTAAAGATTGTTTTGACTGGTGGAATCAGTAGAATGCATTTGAAGTCAGTTGCTAGAACAGTGAAGTTCCCAGACGCTCAGCAGAAACAACCAACTAAATGAAGTGAAGAGGGAGTGCAGGTAGAAAGTGCATGCCAGCTGCACAGTGATCAGTTTCCGAGTCCCAGCGTGTTTGCTACCATAACTGTCGACACCACGTGGTATGAACTCGTAGGTACCAAACTGTCAACGTGAATACGAGCGTTCAAATCGAGCGAGGTTGTGATGTGGTAACATACTGTACTTGCATCTAGGAGGACCCGAGGTTGATACATCGCTCCCAGAGAGTATTGAAAATCGACGGCAATATATCGCAAATACGGCAAATATGAGAATCGCGAATTTCGGTCATATTTATATCGCCAATCATCGCATATCGCTAATATCTTGATATGCGATGTATCGCTCTACAATGTTGGACCATATCACAGTAGCAATATTTTCGAGATATTAGTTTGTTTTGCGGTCGATATCGCCAAATCGCACGGCGCTGTCCGGCCATCCTGGCTTCGTTTCTCCGTGGTTTTCCGGAAGTCACTCCAGGCAAATACCAGGTTGTTTCTTACTACAGGCCCATGGTCGGTTTCTTCCCCACTGCCGTTTATCCGAATCTCCAGTTCCGTCTTTAATAATCGCGCTGTCAACGAGGCGTTAACCAATTACCAGAATGCTATCAACATTTTTACTCTCTTCCTCCGACCGAGTTTTATTGTAAAAGGGATTTATTCAAGATGACCAGGATAATTTTCTTATAAAAATACTTACAAGTTACTGTTTAATGGCACCGTCTGACTGGGCCTATTTTGCGTATCAGAGGCCTACTTTTATGTTGGCAGAGGTATAAAACGTTTGTGATGCATGACATATTTGGGAAACCCACCAAACACGTCATTCATGGGGAGATTTTTCAAAGGTTTCATTTAAAAAAAGTGTAAAGAAACAACGAATATACTATATTTAAAAAATATTTTTTTAAACATTTGTATGGCTGTTTATCACTTTTGAAAATGTGTATTAGAGACGGGAATAGGGAACGGAAATTACCATTCGTTCGTGGGCAATTTCTTGAATACTATTTGTAAGCAAACGCAGCCCAAAAATACTGAAAATATTTTTAATGAAAACTATACGGCGAGAGGGGAACTCTGCGCTTTTCATGGTGGGAGAGGGCAGATGGTGCCCTTATGACACGGAACTATAACTGTTTTGATGGTAAAGATTTATTTTAAATTATGAAGCTAAAAATATCTGGCAGCATTCAGAGACAGTGTACGGGCCGATATCTATATATCTTTATTACACTTACGATTTGTGACTTTAACACGATGGCCGTGAACTGGTTTCAAGGTTACAAAGTCTGCCCATCATCTTATCTTCTCTTGTCTCTGCAAGTCGTAGATAAGCCGAACAATGGCCACTGACTATAAGGAACTTGACATTTCTTTACAACTGTTTGTAAAAAAAAATATATTTATTGAAAGAGAATCATATTTCTCTTTCATGGCCCCATTCGGTCGGAAAATGGCGTGTCAGTCGATTACAGAACATCTTAATGGTAGTTTTAATGTTATTTTCATAGGAATGTTAGGAAAAATGACAGATGGTTTGGTGGTGCCGGAAACAAGGAGTTTGTCCGGAGTAATGTTTGATGACAGCATTTCTCTGCAATACGTGTAACATTATGTAGTTGGGCTACGTTACAAAGCAAACTATCTACTAGGGGAAAAGGGCCTAAGCCACCACTATCCAAACATTATAAACCTATACACCATATGGCTTGCCGAACTCCTGTGGCGCAGATCGGGTGGTGCGCCGCCGATCTGGGCTGCGGGAGGTTCTGGGTTCGAATTCCAAGGAAGGCATGGGTGTTACTTTAAGTTAGATCATAAGCTCGTTTGTAAGCCGTCCCCTTATAAGCCTTCAGGCATCACACCGGGNAATACCATACGGATTCCCGAACATCATGGTAAATTTCAAATGACTGTTGGGTATCTACACAACACTCCTTGACATTATTTCAAAAATTGTTGCTTACCGCGAGACACGTTTTCCATTAGTCTTTTCCTCTTTGCGAAACAAGAAAAAAAAATCTTACGCATAGAGTCGAACAATTTTTAAGATTTAAATACGATTTACAACATAATTCGAAGATACGTTTAATAAAAAGGAACCATTTTTGAAACACACGGTATTCTCTAAAAAAATATTAATATTTAAAAAATGTTTAGTAAAAATATTAAATAACTGTGATTGAGATAAAAAAAAAATTAACGTTATAATTCTTATTATATGACTATATCTCTGTGCTCGTCTTCGCCCACGTCTACTACACGAAGCAGCTACCGATTTCTATTATCGAATCACCACTTTGTACACCTCAGTAGTGGTTCTGCCCTCAGGTGCTAGGATGACCAGTTGCTAGGTGAGCTAACTCTGAAGCAGACCACGTAGAGTTGCCCATGTGAGAAGTATTCCTCCCTCAAATCTCTCCCTGCCACCTTTAGCGACTGTACCTGGACCTCACTTATAGTCTATCGAAATATAGTCCAATCATGGTTTCTTCGGATGTTTTGATTGATAAATCTCCCTAGGCGTAACATGTCAAATTGTTTTTTTTCTTTCAATAACTTGTTATTACATATATATAACACTGTGATTAACTTTAAAGTACTGTATTCTTGAATAAATGAAACTTTATCTTGGTATCTTCTATAACTTGTAATATTTATTTCGTATTAAATACGAATTAAAAACAGTGGGATCAACGATGTGCTGACAACGGCTGGCAATAAATAGTTCACAGTTAAAATATTGTTTTAATATAGTTTTTTTATATGCTATTTGTAAATTAGACGTTGCTTATTTGATACATTTGAATTTTTAGGTAGCACTGATCATTGTTGCAGTTAAAAATATCAACGCAAATTACCGTGCGTAGACCCTAGTGACAAGATGTTTTTTTTTTTCGCCTGAGGAAGAAACTTCAAAAGACGGAGCGGAGCTTGTTGCTCTCTCTCTCTCTCTCTCTCTCTCTCTCTAACTATCTTTTCCTCTCTCTCGAGAAGTTTCGCACCACTAGTAATAGCAGAAAAATTATGCATGTTATAATTTTAGTATATTTCATATTTATTACAGCAATAATAATTATTTTTGAATTTTTAATTTACAACTAAAACGAGATTTTATTGTTTGAATACTTATTATAATAGATGGCGGGACGGCTGCAAATCCAAAGTTGGCAGAAGTGGCGACTGGCGACGCCGACATGACATGGCGTGTTTCCGAACGAAGTGTCAAGTTCGTACTCGTGTTTTTTAAACCTACCTAGGCAAGTTGCGATGTTATGTTGTGATAAATCTGTTCTTCCACGGCAGGATTAGTATTTCCAATATGGATTTGTAGCAAATGATGCCGCAACCATAAATTATGAAAAGCATAATTTTATAAATATTTCATGTATTTATATAAGTATATTTTTATTTAACATTTAAATAGTATATCGAGCAGCATGTCAAAGGATTCGTATTTCAAAAGATAATTCGAATATTATACCATAAAATATTATTATGAGGCAATGACCAGCACCATATGGATTTTTATGAGCACAGAATAAGCAACATGCACATTTTTTCTGGCACTTGGTTTTTATTCATTTATGTGTAAGAAATCTATTTACAAAGTATCACGATTTAAAAATTATTTTTGAATATTATTGAGTGAAAGTTTTACGTTGGAAACACGCGCCAAAACGCTCCTATCGCGCCTGCTCACCCTGTGACGTCACAAGTCAGATACATCCTCAGCCGCCGCGTTTATATACTTCAGCGGTGATGCGTATTTGGTTAAATAGGAATTGTTTGAAGTGATGAAAAGAGAAAATAAACAGTCAAATATACCAATATCATCAAAATGGTTTATTGCATCGCAAAACACCTGATTAAATACGTGTCAGTTACAAAAAAACCAAACAAACAGGAAGACATGGTTTAACGCAGTTAGGCGAGAAATTGAAGATGTTTATCCAAAATCAGTTCTTTCTGTTTGCGAATACCATTTCGACGTACGTCATTATATTTAAGGGGTTTGTGTTTCCCCTATGTAGGTAGTTTTTACACCGAACTTCTTAATGTCTACTATTTACATCTGACTTAATCTACATTACGGTACTATGGTATTGTTTAATACGCACCACAACGCGTTTAGCAATTCGTATGTGATGTAGACGTGAGCATAAAAATATATGTTGACGTATATAATAATAATAATAAAGGCATATAAACATGTTTACAAAAAATTTAGTCGCACAATGAAATTTTACATTTTGTAATTTTATACATTCCAAGTTAGGCCTAACAGACGGAATTTGGTAAAGATATTTTTTTTATTAATTTAATATAACTTCTAACATTCGTTTCAAGAGCACAGCTATCATATTAAGGCTATATTCACATTGCATGCCTAAATAATATGTCACGATGTTAAGCCATGAAAATTAAACATTTAATCATTCGCGTGGGGCTCAGAGTCCCTCTTGCAAAACGTTTGGTTTATATTACACAGTATTTTTCAAACATAGCAAGTTATAATAAATTTAAGTTGTTTTTATTTCTCTCTAGTTAGCTTTCATAAGCCTAACAACTTAAGTAAAAAAACAACTTAATTTTTACTTTCAAAACATTAAAATGCATGTTTGTGGAAATTTTTATCAAGGATGACCTTACTTTCATATTTACCCTTCCCCTTTTTTCTAAGTTACTGAAATTGACGTTACAAAAAATATACGAAATTAGGTCCACAAAATTGACACTAAATAGCCTACGCGTTTTACGCAAGTAAGTTGTGTTACTTTTATATCCTTTGCCCTTAAATAAACACAAAGAAAACAGCTTTCGAGAATAAAACCATTTTTTAAGCTTTTATTACAGATTTTCTTCGCTGTCTCCTTGAGAAGTCGTGCAGTGTCGGGTAGAGACAAGGGTGCTAATTTTAGGCCTACTGTCGCCATACTGCTCGTTATCTGACATTTTTCAAGCCAAAAAAATGTTCTATGAATACTGAAACGTGGTTTAGAATCCAGAATTGTTTGTAACCTTCTTTCTCAACACAAAATTGCGTTTCATTTCTAAATAATGTTGTTAATTTGCAGACATCAAGCATGGCGCGCGACAACACAGTACGCTCGCTGCAGTCGTCTTCATTACAGTTTTGTTGTTCTTGTGAATGTAATTCCTATTCCATATTTTAATTTCCAGCTTTGAATCTTAGCAATCATAAACACAGATGATGATAATAATAATACGTACCTCAATAAAACGTACAAACAAATAAGTTTTAACATGTGATGTAGGTCTACTGTCGCTTTGAAGATCACGACTGTGCGATATGAGACATGTTCTTACATTTGTAATTCACCTCTTATTTCAAGTTACACAAAACAATGGGAATTGAAGTAATCAATCACAATATCGTTATCTACTCGTGGCAGATTGTCCGACTGCGCTTTCACAAAGTTGCCTTCCATTTTAGTGCTGCGTGTTCGCAAAGTGCCAGGGCCGGCAGCCGGCGTATGACTAGTGACGTCAAACCAATGAGAGAGCGTTCCGCATCCACGTGACAGCGGCCACGTAAGTCACTGTTTTAATACTAAAATAACTTTGTCAAAACCGATTTTTATGCAACAAACGGCGCAGTTTTATTTTCATAAGCATATACAAATGTGTTCGTATGATTTTCAACTGTATTTGCAAAATTTGGATGTTGCCTATTCTGAACGTAACTATACCAACTGTTATATATTTGCAGGCTCGTGTTTTCTAGTCTAATGTTAATGTGATGCCATAAAATTGTATTATTCGCATGTATTCGCTACCACACTTATTTTAGTAGACATAGGAATCGATCTTATGTTTTATTTTAACTAAAAAAATGTATCGAGCCCGAGCCACGAATACAGAACAGTGGTTGACTTATCTCAGAACGTGATTTAAGTGCATTATGCCTATATCAGAGAACTACGAGCTTAGAGGCACAGTTGGACATCATGCAACGACTGCCGGAGTTAGGCACATGGAAATTGGAATGTATCATCACACCATTGCAAGTCTATCCGCGATGAAAAATGAATTATGATTAAAGCCTTTTTATGAGCATATATGGCCACCATTTTCTAACCCTCGTAGTTAAAGTCACAAAATTCATTTTATAGGTTTTACCCATGATACACGTAGATCAAAGCCATATAATCAATTTGTTCAAATAAGATGCTGAGTACCAACATATTTAAAAATAAAAATTCTAAATACTTTACTTTTAAGTTTTTAAACTTAGGGACGTAATATAATGTGTTGCATGTCTACAGGCGTGTATTTTAAAGGTGAATTCAACTGTGATATTAGAAACAGCTATTGTAGGTGCCTATCCCCCGACGCCATACTGGATTTCATAGGAATTCCTATGACTGAAGGATCTCAAATTAAAAACTTAAAAGTTAAGTATTTAGAATTTTTATTTTTAAATATATTGGTACACGACATCTTATTCAAACAAATTTATTATATGGCTTTGATCTATCTCATGGGTGAAACGTATAATATGAATTTTCTGACTATAACTACGAGGGTTAGAAAATGGTGGCTATACATGCTTATAAAAAGGCTAAAGCCATAATTAATTTTTCATCGTGGATAGACTTGCAATGGTGTGATGATACATTCCAATTTCCATTTGCCTAACTCCGGCCGTCGTTGAATGATGTCCAACTGTGCCTCTAAGCTCGTAGTTCTCTGTTATAGGCATAATGCACTTACAGCACGTTCTGAGGCAAGGCAACCACTGTCCTGTTTTCGTGGCTCGGGCTCGATACATTTTTTTAGTTAAAATAAAACATAAGATCGATTCCTATGTCTACTAAAATAAGTGTGGTAGCGAATACATGCGAATAATACAATTTTATGGCATCACATTAACATTCGACTAGAAAACACGAGCCTGCAAATATTTCAAACTTGTTACATTAAGGTACACGGTTCTATGCTTATAAAAACCCATATGGTGCTGGTCATTGCATCATTATCACATTTTCTGACATAATATTAGGATTCTCTTTGAAAATACGAATCTTTTGACATGCTGCTCGATATACTAATTTGACAGTTAAATGAAAATGTATTTATTTAAATACATGACTTATATATAAAATTATGATTTTCATAATTTATGGTTGCGGCAACATTTACTACAAATCCATTTTGGAAATACTAATCCACAGAAACAGGGTTCGACATAATATTATATGTAAGTTTTAAAAGTGAAATAAAATATGTTACATTAAATACATAACTTTAATTTATAAAATTATTTTTTTTGTATAATTGATTTATGTTAAATCACATACAAATTATTTTTGAAGATACGAATCCGTAGAAAGGTTACTCAATACACTTTTGTCTCTAAGTTTAAAAGTTAACCTCTTATTTATAATATTATGTATTTTAAGTGGCTTGTCAACATGACTGTTGTATATGTTTGGTCATATCTAACATGTACCTCTCAAACTCATTCCCATAACATCTAGGAACAAATTTATTTTCCATACACAGTCATCAGTCGTGTATTGTCATAACAATTCTAATTATCTCGCACGTAATATTATTTTTCAATAGACATATCCACCTAATGACTATAACATACTTAGAAAAAATTAATCTCCACACATATATTTTTATACATACCATATTTAAACCCATCCCGATACAATGGTTATTTTTAAATATACATCATATAGACCTATACTGGCACCCATATCCTGGTGGCTCAGTCAGGAAATGGTGGCCAACTATGCTCATAAGCAGGCTTATGGCATAATTGAGCCCAGCCACCCTGATCGATGGTGGGAGCGATGCCTGTGATATGAATTTAGTGGCTTTATCTTAAACATTTCGGAAATTTTGGCTAACTATGATTATTCGAGGGCTTAGGGCATGCTTGACTCTACCGCCCTTTTCGTCATCGGGGGTGATGCCTATGTTATGAATTTGACGACTATCCCTTAAACAGTTCGTAAATGACCGCCAACTATGCTTATAAGTGGGCTTAGCGCATACTTGACCCTGCGGACATTTTCATCATTGGGGGTGATGCCTTTGTTATGAATTTGGTGACTTTAGCTTTGGTGGATGGGAAATGGTTGCCAACATTCTGATAAGAGTGCTTAATGTGTATTTGACCCAGTCACTCTGTTCGTCGTCAGGGGTGATGCCTATGATATGAATTTGGTAGCCATATCTTCAACAGTTCGGGAATTATGACTAACTATGCTTATAAAAAAGCTTAGGACATAATTGACTCCACCACCCTGATCGACATCGGGGGCGATGTATATAATATGAATTTGATGAATATGTCTTCAATGGATAGTAAATAATGGCTAAATATGCTTATAAGAGGGCTTGAGGCATAACTGCTCAACAACCCTGATTGGTATCGGGGGCAATGTATATGATATGAATTTAACTACTATGTCTTCAAACACAAGTCTGAAAATTTGTAACACTTGGTATATTTACTAACATATTTATATGCTTATAAAATCCTATATTTCGCAGGTCATGGTCACGCAATCATATTTTCTGACGACATAGTCTTATCTGTCTAATAATACAAAACAGTAGACACATCGCTCGATTCACTTTTTTGTAAAAGTTAAATAAAAATATATAAAGTGAAATACATAACTTATTTTATGAAATTGTGCTTTACCAAAACGGTGGTTAATATATCATAATCTAATAAGCCTTTAAAATACGAGTCCATAAACATATCGCTTAATAAATTTTTATTTGTGAATTTTAGAAGGTAAATAAATACATTATATATATATATATATTAAATTTAATATTGAAATTTTTATAAGCCTTCTAATTCAAGATGACTCCTGACTCCTCAGGCCCAAAATGGAGTCACTGAGGCAAATTGAGGAGCACTACTAATTTTAGCTAAATACAGCTATCAATATAGCGGCTTAACATCATATGAATGTTTTTTAGGAGCTGTCAATATGGCGGTCATGTGGCTGTAGTGACGGGAAAGTGAAAAATTAATTTACGATAAACTTCTACTCCTATACATTATAAATTTTGAGGGGAAAAAACGAGAAAGTCGAGGGAAAAACAAAAAATCTTAAAGGAAAAATAAAGGATTTTGAGGGGGAAAATGAAAACAATATGGCAGTCGAAAAAACAAAATTGCGGCCCGAAATAAGATGGTGGCTGTAAACATGATGGCCAACAGCTCAATGTCATGAACATTACAAAATGGCGGAAATCTAAGATGCTATATGACTCCGAACTCCAAAGCCTACAGCCTGTGCGCCAGATCCCCCGTTATCTATCTAAGAGCAGTCTCTTAAATTCTAAAACTTATTCGGTTGGATAGAGTGGTATATATGCAGTATGAAAACTTATTTCCCCCGCGCACATCCAGCGAAGGCTGTGGCCTCGAATACGTCTCTTTGCCAAGCCTTCACTTGGATCCTGGTGCTATTGCAGCGTTTTGGCGTTAACATTAACGGAGTACCAACATTGAGGAGGAGATTGTGTGGTGATAGCTTGCGGATTGGCAACGAGTGGTGTTCAGCGACGAATCACGGTTCTGTCTGGATACAGACGACAGCCGAATTCGAGTCTGGAGACGTCCTGGCCAGCGTCGGGATCCATGCTTTTTAAACACCTGTACAGAACATCGCAAGGAAAATAACATAACGAGGTGTATTTTATTAACCTCGCAGTCTACGAAAATAAACTGTTTGATTATTGATCGTGCTCAGTTCTGACAGTTCTTTTTTGCGACTGTAAGGGAAATGAACCTTTTTTTTATCAGTAATAGACAAGTTCCATTTCTATTCATAATTTTTTTCGTTCGATGAGTTTTTAAAAAACATGTTGTTTTAATGGAACAGGCATGGCAACGATGTAATTTAGGTAGTATATCATCGAAAACATATTCTAGCATTTTCCACATTTTTAGGAATTCGAATCTAGAGAAATACATGAAGTATTTTTTAGGTATTTATACATCCAACCTTTCAAATCAAAGAGCGTAACGATATCTTATCGGGTCTCTTCAAAAATACATTTTACCTATTTTCAGCCCTTTGGTCGAATTTCTAAAAATACTATCTTAGTGGGTGCCTCGAACTTTAGGGAAAGTCATGCATAAATTGTCATATTTTGCTTACATCGGTTTGGTCTGTGCATTGATGAGTGAGTGAGTCTGTCAGTCAGTCACTCCGTCGAGACACTTCATTTATACAAGTTGTTCGGAAATTAAACGCCCAAACTGCGGGAGGTGATTCCTTATGAAAAATAAAGCCGAAAATATACACAGGACACCATATACATAAAAGGAATTAAAAGAAGATATAAGACTGAGAAAACTTGGTTTTGAAAACTTATTTTCGCTGGATTATTTAATCATAGAAATGTTTATTGGCAGCAACAAAATCCCTTTTTTAGTCACCAAAAAATTAATTGTGTTGTAATGCAATAACGTGTTCGTTAGTGACAACTACAATGTTACGTCGCTTGCAGCAAAACTGGTAAATGGGGGCTCACAAAAGTGTTTTTAAGCTTCGACTTGAATATGCAAATACCTCATATCAAACAACTTTCACACACGCCAAGACCTAATACTTCGACTTTGGGGAAAGTTTATTTTCTGGAATCGTGAAACATTTACTTACCTTGAAATAATGCGGTCATGTAACCCATCAATTTCTCAAGCATTTCCCCCTCATAAATTTGTACCTAACCATTACCTAATGCAAGGAGACGAACACGGACAGAAAATAGTGGCGTCTTGATCAGCCATTATAAAAAACAGCCAACTTGAGCGCGCATGCTCAACTATCTCGCTGTAGTTTTATTTGCGGTTTATGACTGGAGTGTTACTGCCGTCAACCAAATATTTAGCTGCAAACGTAAAATGTATTGCTATGACTACAAAAGTACCCACAAATATCTTGGCTATTAAAGAACTTGTTAACTAGCACTAATGTTGTCAATACTCGCAAATCTACTACTAGTATAACAACCTGTTTCTAGCGGCAACGAAATTTCTTCTTCGAAAGTATCAGCAGAATTACTTTTGTAATCACTAACAAATCTTTTCCTTTTCTTCTAGCGTGTTGTTTCTAAAGCGTAACTAAGTTAGGTTATTCGAAATAGGATGACGTTTGGATGTTAATTAAAACCTGATGTATATAATATACTGTACATCTGTAAAAGATTCTTCACTCGTGATCTTAATGTTGTTCCCTGTGCGTGATTCCGCTGTGTACAAACAATTTGCTATCGAGCGGCCTTTTAAAGATTCTTAATAAAGACGAGACATCGGAAATAATCTCGGTAGCTTCCGTTCATCTGTACTCACATTTACACCATGAAATAAAAAAAAAATTTTGAAGTCACAGCGTTTAAAAATTTCAGTACAAAAAAGAATTATTTAACGTGTTTTAAATTACAAGTAATAACATGTTTTTATTATATACCATTAAGAGTTCTCTTCGTAAGATCCCGTCGTAATTGAAAAGCAAATTTTTAAATAGGAAAATTTTAAGGTTTTATTAAAAGCTGTACTGTGATTTTTAGGTATATTTAATTAATGCAATGTAATATTTTCTGTAATTTAAATATTAACAACAACAGCACAGGTTCCGCAGATATGAACAATTTTTTTGATTTCTATGTTAGACACATATTTTTGAGTTGGCATTCGTATGTTTAGTTTCGATCCACTTCGAAAAGTGGTGCAGTTTTTTATAGGAATAGTCACACTCATATATAACCTCACTCGTCGGCACTTGTGCTTATACGTTGTCGCAATAGTGTTACAAGTATTCTGGTAAATAAAGGTGGGTCTACATCAACTATATGATTAGGTCAAGAGTTTGGGCCTCGAAAACAATAGACTTTTTCCAAGGTACTATTTTTAGCCTGAATTGTACTAAAACGAGTATAAACATACATAATAATAGGTAAACCGAAGAAAATTGTGCGAAATAAAAGAGTTTTTAAGGAAACGAAAATTATGCATAATAATAAAGACAAAAAATTATGCAAATGTATTAAAGAATAAATATTTGGATAAGAGCTATCCATTCAAGAAAAAACACGGGGATTTTGGAAGGGGAAAAAAGGGTAGGAAGAAAATTTGAAAACATTAAATAAAATTCCAACAATCCTTGTTTCAATGCAGAACGCAAGGCTACACGAAAAACAGTGCCAATATAGAAGAAAACTCAATCATAACCAACGATCCAGAAACATTTTGATCTTTTTGGCGAGGAACAACAAGAAATAAAGAATAAAGAAGACAACACAATGACCAATGACATAATAAACAGAACCACTTTGAAATAGTGCAAAGAATTTTCTTCCTGTCTGTCTCACTCTGTCTCTACCTCCTGTGTGTGCATATATATATATACATATATATATATATATATATATATATACATATATANATATATTCAGTTGTTTTTCAACGATTGGCATGTCAGTAGGTAGAGGATTCCGCTGTATAAGTGGTTATCTGTTTAGTGCGGTTTTAATTTGGAAATATTTCCTCCTTGTCTCGCGTACTTTTCGAACTATATTGTTTTCTACTCAGCATAACAGCAGAGGTAATGAATTCTAAACGTAAATCCAATAGTAGTTTTGTACACGTGACTCACATAAATAACTTTAGAAATAGGCGTTTGCAGTGTCCTATCAAAGTTTTTTTTAAAGGTTCCTCTCTTTTCTAATTTATGCATTTTTCTCTTCACATCCATCTTCGCGCTCTCTACCGACCGTCATAACACCAACCATTTTTTTCACGATCCATCAAGTTCTTCGTAGTTAAGTCCATTCCTTCCCCCACATATGCATCATCCATCTCACCTGTAGCTATAAAGCATTCACGAATTTACTGAGATGGCCGCTCACATTTACTGCCATTCACAACAAATCAAAATTGCTGCATACACTATACATATATAATATAAACACGTCCTCTTCTTCTGTATACTCTCTTTATATGTATATGCACACTATTATACACTTATCACTGTAGTAGTGATAGTTTATTTGGTTGCCATAGTTTCGGAAACCACTATTTTACTTGTTCACTGTTGACATTTACAGTTTATACTCTTCACTAGTACATGTAACGGGTTTGGTGATTATGTGATACGCAGTCAAGAGTAAAGAAAATTTCATAACATCATAGATCTATACTGTAAAAGAATACATACTGAACTCTTTGTATAGCAAATAAAAGTATTTATTTGACGCTGATTTGTTTGCACTAATATAATTTTTCTTTAACTCAAAAGGATCGTTAATAAAACTTAGGTTTGTTGTTATTCATTTTTTCATCATAAATTTTTGTTTTATGGCAATATTCATTTTTGTTACAGCAAAGAAAGAAATTTCCTTGAACTTGTTTTGTTTTAAGTAAATAAATGTTGCTGTATACCAAAGAAAATGGCTAAGTTCATTATTATAGTTCTTACAACCGAACGAAACTTCCTAAATGCTACGTTACCAAATAACAAATTCCTGTATCATCTACGACACAATTATTTGACCTTGAAAACACAGTAACTTAATTTGTCACAAAAGATGCTGATGAACAATTGTTACCACAATGCAAGGTCATTATTGCCATTATTATATAGAACAAACAAAAATGTTGTTTATGGCACAACTACTTTGCAGTAGTTCATATTTATGGAATTTTTTTTTTTTGCGGTAACGTGTGTTGCAGCAAATAAAGTGTTTTAGATTATACCGACAAACGAATTTTGGCCTCTTCNTTTTTTTTTGCGGTAACGTGTGTTGCAGCAAATAAAGTGTTTTAGATTATACCGACAAACGAATTTTGGCCTCTTCAGTTTTCACTGTAAACCAGTTTTTACACAATGCGAGTTACTCCCGATCAGTCTTAATTCCAGGCTTCGAGTTGCTGGTCTAAGGATTAAAGTGCAATTCAATATACGAGTCTTGCATTTGCTAATTTTCACTGTGACTACGAGAGGTCGAACATTGAGTGATGGCAGGTATTTTGAAACCCCTTCGTCATTCAGTAGAGATTCAAGCATTGGGGTTTTACCGCCAAGCAGTGGATATTCAAGGCTCATGACGTCCATGGCCGACCAGAACCAGTTTCTGACTACTTTTCTCCTTATCTTGTACTTCACTATATCTGTACAGACTGTTCTGTGGTACAATGGTATCTCCAGATTCAAAGGTTGTAATGATAAAAATTACTCGTTATTAACTCATTTGTAAAAACAAAAATATTTCACAGTTACGGCGGCACTGTAGTATTAATCCCGCTGCGTTGCGGGTTTAATAAAATCGCATATTAGAGCGTATTCTGTTAGGTTTCCCTTGCTAAATAAAATGCCTGGATTCAAATATTTTCCTTCTCGAAAGACACATTAAGTTTAATCAAGAAACTGTTATTATTTATCATAAGCATGCCCATAAAACGCAATGTTTAATGATGAAAAGTTTTTCATTGCCAGTATTTNAACTGTTATTATTTATCATAAGCATGCCCATAAAACGCAATGTTTAATGATGAAAAGTTTTTCATTGCCAGTATTTCAATTACCAAAAAAAGCTACCAAAACATATGAAACTGTTATACTAAGATCTAACTAAGCCTTCTTGTAGTAATAATGTATTTATTCGTAAGATTTTAAGCAGTTTCCTGCGTAATAAATTGGAATTACGTTCTGGCGTCAGTTAGTTCATTTTCATACCTCCTCGTGTAACACTCTAAAAATACATTTAAGCTTGTTAGAATATGGAGGTTTGCTAAAATTCCTGTCTTCGTAACAAGGCGTAAATTAAATGGTGGTTTCATCTTCCGTGAGACGTTATCTCCTTGAGACATTAGTGTTAGCAAAGCTTGGCGGAAGCTATGTATAAGCAACGAAATAATTGCAAGTATTCGTTGTTTATAAACTTCTCTCCTTGAATTTTACCTACGTAGCCCACCTTCACGACGCGAAAGTAGAACATGTTCTACCGCCTTTCAAAGGTGGAAGGGCAGAAAGTATCACAGACTCATAATACTATTTTACTTTACTCTTGAATACAAGACCTGCGGTATATATATATATTGCAAGATACATAATGCAAGAATTTCTTTTGAATCTCTTCGTAATGGCTAAAACAGCATTTTCATAATGCTTCAATTGAAAAAAAAAACACACAATATACTACCTTGATTCACAAGGAAGGGATTTTTCTTCACTTAACTTTGCAACGGTTTTGCCACAGTTAAATTAAATATTGCCCTGCTGAAAGTCGGATGGAGAGTAACTGGCGTGCAGCCAGTTGAGTGTCTTGCGCCTAAAGGCGATGAGCTCCTCGATGCATATGGCAGGGTTGGCCTTAGCAGTTTTTCGAATGTGTCCCGAAAAAGCCAAAAATATCTAGATAAACTGAATGATCAGTACATTTGCACACGTTAAACTCAAGATCTGAATATGTTCATTTTAAATTTTCACATTTTGTAAGATCGGCCTCGGAACTCAAATTTCAGTCTACAATTTTTTTTTTTTTTTTAATTGTGCTCTGTTCCCACATTAGGACAAAAGAAGGTGGTGGTTAGAACTTGTCTTGGTTGATGTACTGGGAGCATACTTCGGCTCGTGACGAAGTAAATAACATTTTTGTGTTCCGATGTTTTACGATTTGTATCGCCGTGCAGTAATGTAGTGATAATGCACAATTTTGTGATGTGATGTCACATCGCTATAAGGAAATTACACAAAGCAGTCGGACTGGACTGCACCAGATTGCAATACTGCGGATGAATCAACAACCCCTATTAATCGGCAAGTATGCAACCCGCGTAACATAACCTGACAGGAAAATATTTTATTTTACCATAGGTTCCATAAAATAGGCAGATCGTTGCTCATCAAGAGCTTCAAGGTGATAGTACAGTTTGCACAGTGCAGTCATATTTTCAAAAAAAGCAGCTTGAAAATTTGAGTGAGCACTAGAAAAAGAATGCATGGGCTTTTTTTGGTTACGTAACAGTCCAGAATATTGTTTCATGTTTGCATCAATAAGTGGGTGAGACGAAACCCTGTGTGTGCGTACACATAGACGTTCTTTGTGGTCGAGGAAGACATGCTTAGGATATATCTAAATGTTAACAGGTTGCATGTGTTGATAGAGGGTGTCTGATTCACCCGGGGTAATCAAAAGTCTATAGTCTGCGTACACATGGGCAGCTTTGTCATTCCTGTGAGTCAGTGGCATGTTTTTGTTTGCATAGCAAGCAAGAGGCGGACGACTCAACAGGATGTCGCCAGACACGAATACTCACTTTGCTGGCGAGATAACGCGTTACCGCGGTGGGGAAAAATCATATTCGATCGAAACGTTCTGTTCCTTTCGACAGCTTTAACTTGTTCCTTGAGCAGCTTCCCTTCTAGGAATGTGAACGAATACAAACTCATGTTTGGGGCAGATACTGTGTGATCTCGAAAACCGCCAAACGAGTAGGCTGCAGCCACATACACTTATTCACCTGCCCATGATCCCTTCTCTACAATTCCCCATAATTTGTCTCCTTCGTAGCGAAGCGTGCAGTCACGCATCCGAAAATCCTTGTTTATTTTGCTTTTTTCATAACCTCTGACGTACACGGGAAAAACTTTACTAGTTATCAGTGTATTAATAATANCTTGTTTATTTTGCTTTTTTCATAACCTCTGACGTACACGGGAAAAACTTTACTAGTTATCAGTGTATTAATAATATTTTTTTTTAATGTTCCCACGGTTTGTTTACAAACAGCAGTGCCCAGCAGATTGCATTCTCCTAATGAAATGGTGCTATAAATCAAGGATATCAGAACTTTTTCATTTCGGTTAGGTTAGTGAGGGGGAGGGTAAACGAGGTTAAGTAGAGAATTTGACGCCCCTGGTACTTGATTGAAAGTCCTTTCCCGAAATTTTGCTTTTAAAACAATTATGTGAGCGTGTACACGCGCATGTTGCTTCCTAGCAACATTTTTACACAAAAACAGTATACCAGTGAAAAAATACTGTATTATATTATTTCAATAAGTAAAAGTAAATTA